>JARHVA010000890.1:15000-72500 GCA_037957365.1 Torreya grandis | reverse complement strand
TATGTATATATATGTATATGTGTGTGTATGTATATATATATATATATATAATATATATATATATATGTGTGTGTGTGTGTGTGTGTGTGTGTACCATTGGATTTTGTGAACCAATAACAATTGATAAAATTTATATTATAAGACTCTCAATAGAAATTTTTTTTACCACATTTAAAGCATGAATTCACACAAAAACTCATCTTCATTCAATCAAATGCATAGATTTAAGTCTGCGGTAACTAGTTGTTTCTTTCATTCATGGATGAAAGAAAGATGGAAACTTCACATTATAAAATCAAAGTTCAGCCAATATCCAAATTTTTGGACCCTTTACATGTCCCATATATATATATATATATATATATATATATATATATATATATATATATATATATATATATATATATATATATATAGTTTTTCACTTGTAACTATTCTTTAAACTCATAGTTAAACAAACTCTAACCCTTAGTAGGATTTAGTTTTCAAAAATGATTTAAACGATAGAACCTTCAAGTAAAGTATCTAACTTAAGAATATAAAGCTTTAAAATGGCATGATCACTATTGTGGAGGTGCATTAGAATATTTTGATTTGCTTTGCTCCATAGAAGAGACACTTGTGTTTTCCATTCTTTAAATGCGACAACGAATTCTTGGATTACCAAAGAATTAGGAACTAAAATATGTTTAATTCATTATTTCTAGACCTCCTTAATATTTTTAATATTAACCACTTTTTTAAATTCTATGGAAGTGCTTTGACGTAAATATGAAGTAATGATTACACTTTTGACACCCTATAAAAATCATCTATTACAATATTTTCATTTTCTTTGATGAAACTGATCTTTTCTTTAAATGACTGTATCATAGTATTGATATCTTCCTGGGGTTTGCAATCATCTTTCAAATATTTTACATTAATACATTCCAAATCATGATGTAGAGATTGATTAAATTTAGTTATCTCTTTAATAAACTTTATAAGTTTTATCTGCCCCTATTTTGACATTGAGTTTCTCTATTCAAGATTCTTTCTACATACATATAATGTCCTGTCATTCAAATTTGCCACATTCTTCTCTGATAAAATTTTTATCACACCATACTTCTAGATTTCAATCATTTGGTTAATTTCAACTGTCTATTTTGTTTCATATTTTCCCATAAGATGTTCTATATCTTTAAATATTCAATGGTAATTAGAGTTTCATCATATATATTCTTCAAACTATTAATATATTTGCTGCCTTCTTAGATTATCCCATCTAACCAATTATCAAATACTTTCATTAACATCTTAATTTTATGTATTTGATCAAGAATTTTCTTATTAATTATATATTTTAGATCAAAATATAGGGGCAACTAAGAAATGGATTGAGGACCTAGATTATGAATGGCATCAATGTATTCGGCCATCGAGCACAATGCTTGTTTCAGTTCCTTCTTATCTCTTTCATCCTACCATGTTCAATTTAACATTTTCTTGGTGGATGTTTCAAGATGATGTAGATCTAAAGATATTGATGCAACTCCAAGGTTTATTCTTTCCACTGTATAATCCTATGCTATGGGATTTTAAACTTCATCATTCGTCAATAGCCGAACTATCTCTACACTCCAATTTCCTATATTGGGATTAATGTCTACCTTAGAAGTGATTTTTAGATTTTTAGATTTAAGAGATTTTCTTAAACATATACTGATCATGTGCTCTAATGGTAAAGAAAATGGAACTATTTTCCTTTTCTCATTAATTGAATTATGTAACCACTGAGGTGTAGTAACTAGGGTTTCCTTATCAAGAATAACTTGCTTTGAAGGGGTATCTAATTATTCTATTGAATTGCTAGAATCCAAGGTGGTTCCCACCTATTGATCTATATCATTTCTACCATTGATGAATCAGGACCTTGATCACTTATCATCCTATCTGAGTCTTCTTCAACACTCAGATCCATAATCACTTTTTATGGAGATTCTTTCTTCTTGTTGTTCTTAGCTTTTGACATGGTGATGCGGTTAGGTAAATTTATTGCAAGAGTTTTCTTAGAATTTTTGGAGGTAGAATCTTTTCTAACCTCTGATTTTGAAACACCTTTTACCATATCTAAATTCTCTATCAAATTGAGCAAGAAAATTTGATACCTTTAGCGTTGTCCTCCTTTCACAACACCTTATGTATTTTATTTTTCAAAATTAGCCTACTCATTATTTGATAAGGGCATAAAAATCTAATCAAATAATTACTGAATCAATACATTCATGTTGAATTCCCTTGATATGATGTAATTTCTGACACATGCATTAATTTTAAGTGATCTCCACACTTGACCTTAATGTATAATCATTACCCTTGATTTTCATGAATTAAAACTTTTCATTTTATAAAATGTTCTAAATATATTCTCTTCTAGTTAATTCTCCCCATATTTATTTCCCACTTTTATACTTCCACACATAATGAGCTTTTGTATCCCAACTAATATATTACACAGGTTCAAGCTCGATTTTTGTTAGTTCTTTTATATTCATAGATTTTGACTCAGTGAAAGTTTTAAGGGGATAAACAAAAATCAACATAAAGACATGTTTTTAACAAAATTTATCATGATGAACCAAAGGTGAGTGGATTTTCAAGAATATAGAATAGTGAACTTTGAACCTACAAACCATCAAATTTTGAAAAAGTTTCAAGTTTAGTAGTTCAAGATATCAAATTCCTTCACAAACCAAGACAACAAACGAATGATTTATAATAAAAAGGGATGAATCAAAGAGTGAACATATTGACCAATAAAGTAAAATTATATAGCAATGCTTTCTCAAAGAATAATTATGAAAACTTGAATAAGGGTAAATAAAAAGGTAATAATTGGCTTTGACTAGGGACTGCATTTTATGATAAAATTTAGAGAACTTAGATTCTCTGGGTTTTCACAAACTAATCAAAAACAAAGGGACAAAAAGGGAAAGGCCAAAGTAAACCAAAATAGAAAAAAAGGTGGCACACACAAACAAAAAGAAAATAATTATGTACAAAATAGGGGACACCTATTTTACAATTGATACATCTTAAGGTCCTATCCATTATAATATAGGGGTAGAGCAAATCCATCTGGATATTCTAATTTGAAATAATAAGGGCCCAATACCTGATGAATTTTGAATGGTCCCTTTCAGAGTGAATCAAACTTACCATGTGCTCAAGTTCTCTTCTCTTATCCCATAAAATCACTTCATCTCCTTCAATGAATTTTTTGATTTTGGTGTTTCGATCAAATTTTTACTTAACTCTGGCTTGATGAGTAGTAATATGATCAACTAGTTCATTCCTTTCTTCCTCAATTTTGGTTAAATACATAATCCTCTTTTCCAAAGAATCCTAAAAATATTGATCTTTAATGACCTTTTGCAATTTGGCTACTGATAGTCCAACAGGTAACAATAATTAAGCTCCTATTCCATAATCTAGCTCAAAAGGTGACATTCTTATTGCTCTTTTTTGGGTTACCCTATTATCCCAAAGTGCTTCATACAACTTTTTATGACAATCTCTATGATTATCATTCACTAATTTTCTCATGATGGCTATCAAATTTTTGTTATTGGACTTAGCTTAACCATTCCCTTAAGGAAAATAATCTGATGAGTGAGAAAGAGAGATACTATGATCATAATAAAATGAGACGAGTTCAGCTAAAAAGTTGGTAGCATTATCTGTCATGATTTTCTTAGGAACACCAAAGTGTACTAGTATATCTTCTTTAAGAAAATCACACACAACTTCTAAGGTGGTTCTCTTTGTAGGGATCGCCTCCACCCATTTTGTAAAATAGTTTGTGGCTATTAGAATGTGTGTATGTCCAGCACTCAAAGAAGGTGAAAGGGGTCCAATGAAGTCTAAGCCCCCTTACTTGAAAGGATCTTTAATCAAAAATGGAATTAAAGGTAATGCTGCAAGTTGTAGTTTTCTTGAAAATATCTTGCACTTCTCACAATTAGCCACCCATCTGTATGCATCTTTAAACATGCTAGACTAATAATAACAATTCTAAAGAATTTTAAAGGCTATAATTAAGGAATTAAAATGTCCACTATAGGATTCATCATGGAAAACCTTAAAAATCTTGTGTTGTTATGCTTTATCTACACATCTCAAAAAAGTTCCATCTAGTCCCTTTTTGTACAAGACATCACCCTAGATGACATATTTTGTTGATTTTAATCTCAGGTTTCTTTTTTGGGGGGGATAAGTGGCTAGGACAATCTCCATAAGTAAGATAATGAGACACATATACAAACTATGGATCTTATAAACTCACTAACAAGATAGCGAGAAGTTCCTCTTTTTTCTTCTTTATTTTGAGTGATCAGTCTACATAGGCCTTAACCTCAAATTAATTTATTTGTCTTTATATCCAAGTCATATTCTTGAATCTTAGTAACCCATGATGATTTATTATTCATCCCCACATCCTATTGAGTTAGAATTCTCTTGATAGTTGAGCTTGGTACAAATATAATAGAGTGAAAATGAAGTATGTAGTACCTAAATTATTTCACAGTTTTTACTACAACAAAAGATTATTTTTCAATCAATGAATATTTAAGTTCATGTTTCTTAAGAGAAAGACTCATGAAGGCTATTGGAGATTCCATATTCAATTCATTTTTCTATAGAAAAATACCAGACATGGTGTGTTCTGAAGCATAGAAATAAATAATAAAATCCTTTTAGAAATCAAGATTTATCAGAGTAGGTGCTCATGCAATCACTTCTTTAACATTTTCAAAAGCCTTCTTAGCAGCTTCATTCCACCTGAATGCTTGTTTTTCACTCATCATTCTTACAATATGTTTTTTAATCTCAAAAAAATTGGGAATGAATCTTCTGATGAAACTAACCTTTCCAAAGAAAGATTTAACTCCAATTCTATTTAAGGGAAGGCTTAACTATCAAATTGATCTAACTCTCTCTAGGTCAATCTTGATTCTATCTATCAAAACTAAATGCCCTAGTAACTTACCTTCTATCACATAAAATACTAAATTTTTTAGATTAAGAGATATTCTATGGTCTTTGCATCTTTGCAAAATAGTCTCAAGATCTTTTAGATGATTTTATCTTTTTAGAGAAAATAGTTAATCATCGAGATAAATAATAATAAATTTATCTATCAAGTCTTTAAAATATGAGTTTATTGCTCGCTAAAAAGTTACACCAGTATTGATCAAACCAAAAGGCATATAACCATAGGCAAAAGTTACCCATGGCATTATAAAAGCAGTTTTATGTTGATATTCCTCAACCACACCTATTTGATTATAACCAAAGAACTTGTCTAACATGGACATCATCTTTGATCCATCAACTATTTTTAAAATGTGATCCATCATGGGTAAGGCATAATTATCTTTTAGGCTGGCTTGATTTAAGTTGTTAAAATCAACACAAATCCTTATTTCTCCATTTTTATTGCACATCAAGATAATATTTACCACCTAAGTAGAGTGATGAATTGGGTAGATAATCCTAGCTTTCAAAATTTTATCAACTTCTTTATAAATGGCATCTATAACTTTTGGGTTGTATTTTCTTATTTTTTTCCCGAATGGAGTTGAGTTTGATTTTAAAGGAATATGATGCTAAAATTGACCACTTATAATTTTTTTGAAATCTTCATAACACCAAGCAAAGACATATTTATATTTAGTTAGCAAATTGATTAACTCACATCTCTCTTTTGGTGAGTAGCATTTACCAATGGAAACCCCTTTAGGATCAATTTTATTTCCAATATTTACCTTTTTGCAATCTCCCAATTTATCAAGAGCCTAAGCATGTTTACCTTTGATGTATTCATCTTGTCGACTGAACAAATGTTCAAGAGAAACCAACCCTCTAAGAATCTTATTTCCTTTTAACTAAATTACTCCATCATTTGAATTGATTATAGGATCAAGACTAAACTATTTACACTCTATTTCAGATCCTTCAAAATAGGTCCCCATAAATATCTCAACACTTTCCAAGAAATTTTTAATTTTTTGATCATTTTCAAAAACTTGCAAGTATTCAACATTATATGGGACATTAGGATGATAGATCAACTCTATTCTATATGAGTTTTCTTTGAAATTAGTATGAGGAAGAAGAAGAGAAGCTGATATTGCCAAAGAATCTATCTATGTGTTCTGATCTCTTGGAATTGACTTAATAGAGAAGGCATCAAAATGTTCTATTTCATTAAAAACTTTATTTTTGTAATGTCTCAGTCTTTCATTCTTAATAGTAAAAATCCCTCTTACCTATTTAATAGTTAGTTCTACATCTCATTTTACTTTGAGTATTTTTATCCCTTTTCCTTTGGCTTCATTTAGTCTAAGAAATAGAGCTTCATACTCTACAGTATTATTAGTATTTTTTAACTCTAACTTAAAGGAGTAAGGAAAATTTTTACTTTTAGGGGAAATTAGAACTATTCTTGCTCCAAAGCTAGCAGTGGTGCAACTAACATCAAACTCCATGATCCATAGATCATCTGAATGAGTGTATTTTGAAATAGATCCTTCCTTTGCATCCTTAGAAAAAAACTATAATTAACAAATTTGCATTCCTCAAATAATATCTAAGATTTAGGATCATCATAAGGGAACACAATAAACCTACATTTAGTTTCAGGCTATAGTTTTACTTTCCATTTTTCCACTAGAATTGTGGCCTCCAACCAATCCATTTTAATTTCCCCACCTAGATCTTTGCAAAAAGTTTTACTCAAAAATATTCCATAACTAGTAGGAATGTTTGCCACTAAAATAGTCAACTTTAATATTTTATCAGGGTAGGCTATAAGATCAACATGTGCATCTTTAATCTACTCAAGTAGAGGAGTCTACTTACCATACATAGAATAGAACTTACCAAATATTTTTGTAAGGTATAGACCCAAGGCTTTAGCTATGGAAGAGGGTATGATGTTATCAGAAGCACTCGAGTCTATAATACAATTATTGAGTTTATGACCATTTATAAATAAGGAAACATAAAATGGGTTAGGTTTCATATCAACTAAATTAAATGTATTTATGGCCATTTTGGTCATGTATGTAGGTGATTCAAGTGGAAAATCAAATAGTTTAGTAGTTGATGACTCAGCATTAATATTTTGTCAACTGTTGGATTCAGTTCATGAATGATCACCTTTAATGTATTTCACCAATTTATCAATATCTTTAGGATTTAACTTAAGGTATTTAGTAGGATATATTTGAATTCTTGAAGTCTTACAAAATTCAGTAATATCAAAAGAATTTTCATGATCAGATCTTCATAATAATTGAACATCTTAAACTTTTGAACCAGTGTTAGGAGTTTTAGTGAGAGGTTCCTTACTTTTGATAGGCATTCCTTGAGAAGATTGAATGTTTGTAAATTTAAAATTATTTCAACTTCAGGTGTAACCAATACTTCACCACCTCTTTCTAAGTCAGAATCATATTCTAAAAAGTATATTTCAAATTCACCAAGTTCCTCAGAGTTTCTTTCTTCCTCAGTAGTTTCTCCCAACATATCTTTAGTAGAAGCCATTTCAGTATATCTAACCATCTCTGGGCAAGAATTTTCATCATGATCAGTATTTAAATAAAAGGCACACATGTTCCCTTTTCTAGGGGGAGCTTTAATAGCTAACCTTGGTTGTGATGGTGTAAGTTACAATGCCTTACTAATATTTATCCTTCGTCTAACATCCTAATATGGTTGTTAGAATGGTATACTAGATTTAGGCATTTATCTTTTTAGAGTGATCATATCATTAACTAACCTTTGAACCACAGGATTTGTAGGGGATGAGGATTGAACATTAGGTGTTTGAACTTCTTTTTTCCATTTTTCAACCATGATAAGATCATCTTTTAATCTAACTACCATTGTTTATGCATCTACTAAGGTGGAAACTCCACCTCTTCTTAGGTGAAAACTAATATCAAGAGGCATAGAGTTGATAAAAAAAAATTGATTTTTTGGAGTTAGCCTTTTAGTAGTTGGAATCTTATGCACGATTTTGTTATATTTGGCTATAAATTCTCTCATAGGCTCATATATTTCTTTCTTAAGCTGAGTTAACTGAGCAAGGAGAGAATGTTCATCTTCTACACTTTTTAACCTATTTTTGAATGCATCTTTCATATTATCTGAGTTTTTAATAGTATCATCAGGTGATAGAACCATTGTGTTGTAGTATTGATTAAAGTTTGTACAAAGAGTCTTATAGCCATATCTTGATGTTGCACACCTAATACACCACATGCTATAGAAAAGGCATTTAGATGTTCATCTGGTGATTGCTTTCCATTTCCATTAAATTTAGGAAAATTTTGTCTCACATTTTTGGGTAGAGGATTTAGATTATCTCCAAGATTCAGAGGTCCTAGGACCACTCCCCAAGGCTACGCCATTGGTAAAAAGTTTATGGCAGAAGGGATGATAGTGTCAGAGAGAGTTAAAGCTTGACAAATAAGGGATTACAAGGGTTTAGGATGGATAGGAGGTCTACTTTTGGCTCTTCTAATAGGAGTAATATTAGAATAAAAATTTAGGTTTAGCAGTGCTTGAAAAGTAGGATCATCAATTCCTTCTCTCCTCAAAGATCTTGTATATCTTCTAAACTCTAGCTTGTTAAATCATAACTAAACAACCAAATATTAATTACTAAGCTATTCTTGACCTCTTGAGACTTTAGGGAGATAATTTATAACTACATTTTTATCTTGTCTTCTTCTTTGCCTAAGCAATAATAATCTTAAATTGTCAGCCAATTCTTCTTCACTTTCTAATACTTGACTTGATCTTCTATAATCATCAATATTTCAATGAGTGCACCATGTAAGGGCATTTAATTGACTGATTATGTCTTCTCACTTATCTTGGAAACCAAGATTAGGTTGTAAAATAGGAACTATGTTCTCATGGGGAAGCACCATCTTGCTTCATATTAGGGTGACTGATCATAAATAATGATTTGATCATCCCTAGTGGAGTCACTAAAAATTTGTTGGTTGATAGATTTGTCCTATTCTAATAATGTTTATTTTAACCCTTTACCCTGTTATTCTCAAAAAAAATAAGTAAACAATATTTGGGTAAATTATCATAAATAATTTCCCTCTAGATTAAGGTACAAATTCGTTTTTAAAGATCTTCAATGAATAAAAACTACATTAAAATTTGAATATACTTTTAACCAAAAAGCATTTAAGGCAGACTAACATCCATACATTACTATGCTATGAATGTAATATTTTCTTTTTATGAAACTATTTAATGATAGAACACATAGATTCCATATATAACAATGATCAAGTGTACACACACACACACACACACACACACACACACACACACACACACACACACACACACACACACACACACACACACACACACTAGATTTTGTCAACCAACAACAATTGATAAAATGTATATGATAAGAATCTCATCAAAAAAATTTTTTTACCACATTTAAAGCATGAATTCACAAAGAAACTCATCTTCATTCACTCAAATGCATAGATTTAAGTATATAGTAACTATTTATTTCTTTCATTCACAGATGAAATAAAGAGGGAAACATCACATTATAAAAGTAAAGTTCAGCCAAATTCAAACTTTTTGGACCCTTTACAATTCCCATTTAAAACATATATATAGTTTTTCACTTGTAACTATTCTTCAAACTCAGAGTTAAACAATCTCTAACCCTTAGTAGGATTTAGTTTTCAAAACTGATTTAAGAGATAAAAACTTTACGTAAAGTATCTAACTTAAGAATAGAAAGCTTGAAAATGGCATGATCACTACTGAGGAGGTGCATTGGAATATTTTGATTTACTTTGCTCAGTAGAAGAGACATGTTGTATTTTCCATTTTTTAAATATAACAATGAATTATTGGATTACCAAAGAATTAGGAACTCCAACATGTTTAATTCATTATTTCCATACCTCCTTAATCTTATGAATATTAGCCACTTTTTTTTCATGCTCTAGAAGTGCTTTGATGCAAAGATGAAGTAATGATTCCACTTTTGACACACTAAAAAATCATCTATTACAAGATTTTCATTTTCTTTGATGAAACTAATCTTTTCTTTAAATGATTGTATCATAGTATTGATATCTTTGTTGGGTTTTCCATCATCTTTCAAATACTTTACATTAATACATTCCAAATCATGATGCAGAGACTGAGTAAATTTGGTTATCTCTTTAATCAACTTTATAAGTTCTATCCACCCCTGTTTCAATACTGAGTTTCTCCATTTAAGATTATTTCTACATACATATAATTTCCTATCATTCAAATTTTCCACATTCTTCTTTAATAATTTTTTTATCGCACCATACTTATGGATTTAAATCATTTCATTAATTGAAACTATCCATTTTGTTTCATCTTTATCCCATAAGATGTTCTATATCTTTAAATATTCAATGGTAATCAGAGTTTTGTCACATATATTCTTCAAACCATTAATATATTTGGTGACTTCTTAGATTATCGGATCTAACCAATCATCGAATACTTTCATTACCATCTTCATACACATTTTTTGGCATCAACCATTCCATTATGGATCTTATCTTCATCAAATCTATTAAAATTTCATCCATGGAGATAATGTGTCCCAAATATTTTACTTTATTCTAAAAAAATGGACATTTGGATAACTTTCCATATAATTTGTGCTTCTACAACTACTGCAAAACCATTTCTAGATGTTATTCATCATCATTAGAATATATGAGGATGTCATCTAGAAAAACCAACACAAAGTGATCTAGATAATCCCTAAACACACTATTCATGAGATTCATAAATGTTTCTAGAGCATTTATTAACTTGAAAGGTAACACTATGAAACCATATTGCCCATACTAAGTTTTGAACATTGTTTTTAGAATAGCCCACTAATCCCATAAAACTCCCTACCTCATACACATTTTTAGGCATTGACCATTCTATTATGGATCTTATATTCATCAAATCCATTAAAATTACATCCATGGAGATAAAATGTCCCAAATATTTTACTTTATTCTATAAAAATGCACATTTGGATAACTTTCTATATAATTTGTGCTTCTACAACTATTGCAAAACCATTTCTAGATGCTAAAGATGTTATTCCTCATCATTAGAATATATGAGGATGTCATCTACAAAAACCAACACAAAGTGATCTAGATTATCCTTAAATACATTGTTCATGAGATTCATAAATGTTGCTAGACCATTTTTTAACTTGAAAGGTAACATTATGAAACCATAGTGCCCATACCAAGTTTTGAACATTATTTTTATAATATTCTCATTGATGATACCCTAATCTAATATCAATATTAAAAAACATTATTACCCCTCACATATGATCTAAAATATCATCAATGTGAGGTAACATATATCTGTTCTTGATTGTTGCCTTATTCAACATCCTATAATAAATACACAGGTGAAGATTACCATCCTTCTTCTTGATGAACACTATTGATGCAACCCATGGTGATACACTTGGTCAAAAAACCCTTTAGATAATAAATCTTAAAGTTGAGCTTTCAATTCAACCAATTCTATAGTTGGCATCCTATATGTTGCCTTGGATTGTAGTTCATATCCAGATATGATGTTAATCAAGAAATCAAAAAAACATTTGGGTGGTAATCCTAGAATTTCTTAAGAAAAGGATAATCCTCAATGGATAGTTCCTTAAATTCCTCCATATCATTTATTTTAATAATAAATGCTTGGCATACTTTCCTTTGAGCCTCCTTGAGTTGAATTGCAAAACTTTTCCTAAGCTTTAACTCTTTTTTCTCACCTTAAAGTTATGTCTAATTTCTAAAATCATTTTGACACTCCACCTTCTTCAGATAGAAATTCACCTTATCTTTGTGATCTGTAAGCCAATTAACTCCTAAGATCACATTATATGACCCTAATGATCTAACATATAGATCCACTATTGTAGTGAATTTAGGCAACCTGATCTTAGCTTCCACTAGACCCTTGTCAACCTTGACCTTTAACTCATTCCCATACTATACTAACCATGCAATTAACATAACTCTAGATTTTATAGATAACTTATTAATCATTATAGGATAAATAAAACATTTTTTAGCCCCAAGTTCAATAAAAATATAAACTAGATGATTAAACAAAATACTTGATAGTTCAATATGAGAGGCATGGAATTCAAATTGACAATTATCAACAACTATAAGAATCCACTGCTAAAAAGTTCCTTGTTGAGAAATAGAACCCTTGTTTTTTCTATCTAATTTTACTCAAGTACACTCTCGAGCGTAATGGTCACCTCCATAAATGAAGCGACCTACAGGTGGCCCTTACCTATCAAACTATTGGTTTCCCTTGAAACCATTTCTAATTTTACTTTTCCCTATGCTACTATTTAACTTAGCATTTTGGTTCTCAAACTAGATCTTAGAGTATCCACTTCTCTTCCATTTATTCTTTTTGAAATTCATTTTAGAAATTCTAGAAATTTTCTCTAACTTGGGTAAGAAATTTCATCTTCTATTCCTACTTGAATACCTTCTTAAAGACCTGATCCATGGTATATGGTCCATGCACATTTACTTCACAACCAATTTGGGGTTTTAATCTCATAATGAATTTTTTTATTCTAAACCTCTCATCTACCTGATACTAAGGTATGCGCTTTAGGATATTGGTGAATTACTCCTAGTATTCATTCACAAAAAGGTATCCTTGCTTAAGTTTCTAAAAAATCCATTAACTTTTGATCAAAATACATCTAAAAAAGGCATCACAACCTAAACAATGTCACAAACTATTATCATGTGATGGTCATAGAGTTGAGGTTCACCTCGAGCTTCTTATTTTCCCACCAAGTTATTACTTCTCTAATAAGTTGATAAGCTATACAAATTGATTTGGTGACTTCAACATAATTTCTTATCTAAAATTATTTCTCCATCTCTATCAACCATGCCTCAAATACATCTCCCAAAATGGTTCCATTAAACTAGGGTGGATTTACCTTTTTCATATCCCATGTCAACTCTATATCTACTCAAGCTCTCACATCTTATGGCACTTACTCATGTCTCTATTCTTGAGGATTTTTATTCTTAGTAGGATGGTCTTTAGGTTCTTTCTAAATATTCTCCTCAACATGCCCATGCACTTCTTACTCTAGGGATGTGATTTAGTCCCTAGTTTTGTGCATGGTTTTGAGAATCTAATCTAACTTTGTAGCTTATTCTATGGTTAATTTATTTGGATCCACTAGAGTATTGGTGTTTTAGGTACCATCACTTATAGTTCTAGTGTTCACCATTATTATTCCTATTTAACAAGAGAATACATTTGTGTTAGTGAACTCATTAAGTCCTATAGTTTGAACCTCAACTCTGATTACATAATGTAACAACCCTACTAGGTTTTACTAAACTGGGGTAATCTTTAAAAAAAATCAATTAGACAAATTCATCTCACACATTCCATCACAATGAAAACTACAAAGAGTGATTTTTAGCTAAAATATTAGTTTCAACTAACCTTAAAAAGGTATATAGATAATCTATTTATCTAATGATCACAATAATAATACCAATATCAAGAATATGTAAAATGTTAAATATAGAAATGAAGACTGTATTTATTTAACAAAATAATTATTAAAAATTCATCCATGGATGATACAATATTATAGCCAACTATAATGGTACATATGTATAAAAAGTATAGTTTTAGTATAATACTTTTTTTAATAATAATATACAATGATACAATTCTCCACAGAGTATCTGAGTCTCAACAAGCTCATAATATTCATAAATAATCTCAAGTGTAGTCTCTAGTGTAGTACTACAAAGGGGAGAGAGTATCATCTAAGTGATTTTAAACACCAACCATAAACCATAGATCCCTTGCACAATCTCCCAAATAGAGAATGACATCCCTTCATGGATGGGTAGATGATGATAGTGCAAGAATCTAGAGTGACAAACTAGAACACTGTGATGTAAGATAACTAATAAATGATGTATATTATAAAGAAACTTATTCTAACATGACATCATACAAATATGTAAAATAAATCAAATAAATTAAATGATAATGTTTAACTATAAACACTACTATTGAATTTTTAAGTCACCCCCAGTTAGTAAAAGACTCACTTGGGCCCTATAAAAAAGTTAGACACCTATGAAATTTTAGGCACTTCAAGTAAAATGTGTGCAAGAATCTCCTATTTATGCGCATGCCCAAGGCAGTAAAGTGAAGGTCTGTGTAGTAATAAAATGATGATTCATGCCCATTAGGAGTTCTTGATGCATGCCAATGAATAGGATCCTTCAATTCACAACTCAAATGGTGTACTAGTTTGAGAAGGTAGGCTCTTAGGTTTTGTAAGGTTAAGTAAATGAAGTGTGCAAGGAGTGGTTACAAATAAGGAAAGATGCACCTAAGACCTTTGATATCCATGTGTGCTCTTGGTTAAAACCCTTCTTATGCTTATTGTAAACCAAATTTAGGATTCAAACAAAATATTTTCAAAGACATAATGGAAACCCAAAGATAATGACACCAAAAAGAAGGGATAGAAAAGGTAAATTAGAATGTAGTGTGCATGTTTACCATCATTTTTACCTTCTCATAGCTCTGATCCAAGATTTGTATGATTGAATATGATTGCTGGATTTCTTGGAGATGCTTGATAATGGCTTGGATAGGATTGATAGATGACTTGCTTGTGATATGCTTTCACTTCTTCATTCCTCTATTTTCTCATTCATTCATTCCTTCATTCATTCATTTATTAGCTTGAGCAAGTGAGGGTGTGTCAGTTTTATAGATTCATGGAGGGAAGATTAAGGTTTAGGGTGGAGTATTTACCATGGAATCCTCTAGAATAGAGAATTATAGAGGAAGAGGGATAGAATGGAGAGATTTCTATAACTCTCTAATTCTAGAGATCTCTTCATAGGGTTTTAGGGGTTTAGGAAAGGCTAGTGTAGGGTGGTGGTTGGGTAGGTAGATTATTTTGAAAATTTTAATTGGAAATTGGGATTAGGGGTAGGTTTATTGGATAATAGGTTTTGTTTAGGGATTTAAATAATAGTATTAGGATTCCTAAGGATGTAGGAATATCTAGGGGATAGGCTAGTGGGTGGTTAGGTGGGATTATGGGAATTAAAAATTCCTGTATAATAGATAATTGAAATTAGATTAGGATAATGGTAGATTAGAGGGAGTTAATGGAGTAATGGGATGGGCTAAGTGTTAAGACTTGTTCCAAAGTCTTAACATTAGGTTATATTTTTGGTAGGTTAATTAATATTATTCTAAATGGGGCATGCATCTTTTAGTAAAGATACCCCCATAAAACAAACTTAGTTTAATTTTAGGTAGTTTTCATGTTTTATATTTATTAATTAGAACTACCTTATGGGTTGTTTCCCCGTAAATAGTTGGTTATAGGTTAGTTGTTTTTACCAGTCATTGGTAAAAACTATATAAATCAATGCTTGAAATGTAAAAGGGTTAACAGAGTAAAGGCACCCTTATGTACTTGATTTTTTTGAATATTAATAAAATACGTGTGTACTCACACTAAGCGGGGACAAGGTTCAACCTATTTGGTTCAAGGAGTTATCAGTGGTATCAAAGCATGGTAATTTTGGGATCTTGGTGAATTTGAAAGGGCAAGGTGAAAAGTCAAATTCATGTGATATCATTTTGGCATGAAATAAGGTATGCCATATAGTAAAAATTTTATTGGTTTAAATGTTTCAAAAATTATTAAATTATTTGAGTTTTTCAAATATTTTTTTTTACATTTAAACTTGTGTTTTTCATATACCACCATCTGGTCTTTTTGATCATTCATACTCCATTAAAATTGCGTTCAAACCTCCTCATTTGGCATAAAAATGAATTTTTAACATTTAAATGTTATTAAATTCATTGTTTTTTTGCAAGAACTAGATTTTTACGGCCTATTTCCTGTTGAAAACCTCTAAATTTTTTCATTCATGGCTACAATTGTTATTTGCATTCATTTCAGCTCTTTTTAAATCCAAAACATCTGCCAATCTTGATCAAATGGTATTAAACCACTATTTTTTGCATTCAAAATGAAAAATTTGGAAAAATCTAAGTTGTATGGCCTTCCAACACCCTAAGTTCATTTTGAATCCATTCCCTACAAAAAATACCTTGAAAATTTACCAGAACTTAGGTAAAATCCATTTTATCATGCCTATACATATTTGTATGGCATGTAAGAGAGAGAACAGGTGAAGATAAAATTACCAAGAGCAGCCATGGCATCCTAGGAAAGCATGGCATAGGTTTAGTCTTAGGAATAAATATTTTTTCATGTTTTTAAAGTTTGCATTCAAAAAATTTCCTTAATGGGTCCCACGGGAGGAAGCTTGCTTGAGAAGGCAAAAAAATGAAAAAATTTTGAATTTATTTACACACATGTAATTTTTTTAAATTTTTCCTCATACACAAAAAATCTAGAATAAGTAGAAATTTCTGAGTGTAATATTTTGAAAATGCTCTTAGAGCAATTGGTTAAGCTTATTTTGTAAGAAGTTTGCAAAGGAGGAGGTCAAGGGTTCAAATCCCTTCTTTTTGGAGAAAGTTCTTTTCACTTTGGAATATGATTTTTTTGTAAAAGGAATATTCCCTTTTAAATTTGAATATTGTAAAACACATACTTATTGTATTGTGTTATTTTAAAAATTAAAAAGGGGGGATTCAATCATATTTCTTTTACATTATTGCGGTGAGATAAGGGTGTAATTAGTGGAATAAGGTTGTAATTTGGCAAAATAAGGGTGTAATCATTGATTTTTGGTGAGGTTAAGTGCAAAACCCATAAAAAAATACTTGTTTTTCTTTTGCGCTCTATGCGAAGGTTAAGTGCAAAACCCCATAGAAGCAGTGTCTTATGCAGTGAGTGTGATATTTGTTTCATCTCTTTTGTATTTTGTCACACTTTTCTCTACTACACTTTCTTTCATTTCAAAATGCTTAAGATTCAAAATTTACTTTCAGATGGTGATAGATTAATAATTTCCAATTATTCAGATTGGAAATGATTGATGGAGGCTTCACTAGTTTTTAATGAGTTATGGGATATTGTTAAGAATGAAAATCCCACACTACCAATAAAGTAGGCTAAATTAGATATATTCAATTTATGTGATTCTAAGGCCTTAGCTCTCATTAAATTCTATTGCACTCATGATATTTATGTTCATATTGAAAATTCTCCTCATAGTTACACTGCATGGAAAACACTGTCAGATTTATATGATAAGAAACCTAAGCATAAGAAGATAGATATTCATATGAAATTATTTACTTTGTCATTAGATGAAGATGGGGATATGGGAGAATATATGTCTAAGTTGAAAAATATCACTACTCAGTACACTAAGGCTAGTTTTGGAAAACTAGATGATGGCCTCATAGTCACTACTACTTTGAAAGGACTACCAGGGTCCTCTAGGAATTTTGTTGAAATGTTGCATGTCTCTGACAAGATCACAGGCATCACCTTTGATAAGTTGGCTAATTTGTTTGTCCAACATTACCTCTCTCTACCCAAGAAATCTAAGAAAATTGAAGAAGCCCATGTTTTAGAGTCAAAGCCTAGTTCATCTTCATCTAGGCATCAAAATAATAGAGGAAACAATTATAGAGGGGGTCGAGGTTACAGATGAGGCAAATATCAAAATAAAGGTAGGGGTAATTAAAATAATCAACAATCTAACCAATCACATTCACATGAAATAAGTGATCGAGGACATGGTCACAACTCATATAGGGGCAGAGGTCGAGGTAGATTAGACATTTAGTTTCATAGATATGGAAAATTTGGTCACATTGCCTCACAATGTAGGATTCCTTTTGATAAAATTTAGAGGCAAAAAAAAGTGACTAAGTCTAACTCTACTCAGTATGCCGATCATGACTATGATGAGTCTAGTAATGTTGCCCATGAGTCTGTATTCACTACTTTGGGGCACATTGATTATATTGAATATGAGGCTAGATATGAGCTCACAGATGTATGGGTTTTAGACACAGGAGCAACCAAACACATGACATTTAGGAGAGATTTCTTTTGGTCTTATAAGGAAGCTTCTCTCTCTCCAATTGCCTTAGCAGATAAGTCTATGCATACACCACTAGGACTTGGATCTATTTGGATTATTCTTCCTAATGGGTCTATAAAATACTTGGAGGATGTTTGGTATGTTCCCACATTGAAGAAACAATTACTTAATTTGGTAATTATTCGAAAGAAAGGTTATCAAATTGTGCTTGAAAATGGGCTCATTTACATCAATTCAATGAAGGATGATTATAAAATAATGTATACAGGATATGAAAATGGAAACTTGGTTAGATTACATTGTAAGGTACTTCCTCCCAATATAGAACTTGCGGCAGTTGTTGACACAAGAACAGGTACTATGTCTACATAGTGGTTATGGCATCTCCACTATGGACATTTAAATATCCACTCTTTATTGGATTTGTAGAGATATGGTATGGTGAATGGGTTGCCCACTTTTAACAAAGATAGTATTCTTTGTGAGTCATGTGTTTTAGGCAAACAAAATCGAGAAAATTTTCCTAAATAGTCATCTTGGAGAACTAACAGATTTTTATAGTTAGTTCATAGTGATGTATGTGACATAAAAAATTCATCCATTAGTGGGTGTATATACTTTGTCTTGTTTATTAATGAATTTTCTAGGATGACTTGGGTATTCTTTATGAAAAACAAATTTGAAGTTTTTGCTAAGTTTGTTGATTGGTTACACTTAGTCAAACAAGAAACAGGTTCACATTTGGCCACTCTTCGTTCAGATAATGGAGGTGAGTATACCTCAAATGAATTTTTAGATTATTGTTGAGAACATGTCATTCATCAATAATATAGTAATTCTTATACTCCACAACAAAATGGAGTATCTGAATGAATGAATAGAAATTTAGAGGGCACAACATGTGCCATGTTGCACTATAAACAACTTGATGATAAGTTTTGGGTAGAAGCTATTAGTACTACAATGTATTTGAGAAACAGGTCCCCTAGAGTTGCACTTTTGGGACAAACTCCATATGAGGCATGGTATGGATTTAAACCCAAAGTTAAACACTTGAAAGTGTTTGGATGTCTTTGTTTTGCTTTGGTTCCTATTAAACACAGAACTAAGTTGGAACCATGAAGTCAAAACTGCATCTTTCTTGGTTATTCTAAAGATAAAAGGGGTTTCATTTGTTTGCATAAGATTCAAGCAAATTCATAGTGAGTCGAGATGTAATATTTGATGAGTTTGGGACTATGAACACTGCAGAGATTGATTCTCAACTTGATAGATTAAAGAGGAAAAATACAAAAAGAGATAAGGGTTTGAATAATGGGGATAACTCTTCGAAGTTATGGTATGAGACTTAAATTACTTCACTTTCCTCTCCTTTATCTACAAGTTCACAGGTTGACGACTTAGAAATTGTTGAAAATTCTTTTAGTCCCCCTTTAAACAATACACATAATGAGAATTTTGGACTCCCTAATTTGAATAATTTGACTAAGTATCCAAAATGGGCTCAAATTATTTTTTCTAACTTGACAACAGATGAAGTTGGTTTAACAAGGCCCAAGAATTCTTGAAAATAGTTAAACTATGATATGGTTGTTACTACTTCTTCCACTGAGCCATCCACTTTTGAGGAGGCATATACTAAACATGTTTGGCAACAGGGAATGAAATGTGAGTATGATTCCATACTTAGTAATAATACATGGGTTTTAGTTGATCCTCCTCCACATGTTAAACCCATTAGATGTAAATGGGTTTATAAGACTATGTATAAATCAGATGGCTCCATTGATAAACATAAGGCATGACTTGTTGCAAAAGGATATGCACAACAAGAAGGTATTAACTATGAGGAAACATTTGCACCAACTACCAAATAACACACTAATCGTATGGTACTTGCCTTAGCCACAAAAAATGGTTGGAAAGTACATAAATTGGATGTTAAAAGTGCTTTTTTAAATGGTGATTTATAGAAGTATATATGAAACAACCTCAGGGTTTTGAACAAGTGGGTGCTGAACACAAAGTATGTAAATTGATAAAAGCTTTGCATGGACTCAAACAGGCACCCAGGGCTTGGTATGAGAAAATGGATTCATACTTGAAATCCATTGGTTTTCATCATAGTGAATCTGATGATATTCTCTATTTTCGAGTGTAGGGTAAGAAAATGGTGATACTTGTTCTCTATGTTGATGACTTGTTTATTACAGGAAATGATGAAAACCATAACAAGTCTGTGAAGATGGAATTAAAAGATGGGTTTGAGATGACATATCTTGGACTTCTTCACTACTATCTAGGCATAGAGGTAACTCAAAAAGAGCATAGTATTTTCATTTCACAAACTAAGTATATTTTTGAGTTATTAGATAGGTTTGACATGCGTGATTGCAAACCTGCCCTCACTTCCATGGAAAGTAACTTGAAATTGTCTAAGGATGATAGCAGTGCCTTTTTTTATGGAACCACATAAATACAATTGGTGGGAGGTTTGATATACTTGATGACTACGAGGCCTGCTATTTCATTTTCAGTTTGTATTTTATCTAGGTTTATGCATGAGCCTAGAGAAATTCATTGGCATGCAGCAAAATGAATACTTCATTACCTTCAAGGAACAAAAACATATGGCCTTGAATACTGCCACAACAAGAAATTCAAACTTGTTGGATATTGTGATGCAAATTTTGGCTAATGTGTGGATGATAGAGTGTCAACCATAGGATACACTATGCATATAGGTTCAGCTACCATTGCTTGGTGTTGTAAGAAGTAGGATATAGTGGCAAATTCATCAGTAGAATCAGAGTATATTGCAACATGGGATGCTTCTAGAGAAATTATTTACCTTCATCGTATTATTGAAAATCTTCAGGTTTCTTAGTTTGCTCCTACACAGTTATACATTGATAATCAGAGTGCAATCAAGATGTCTAAGAATCTAGTGATTCATACCAAAACAAAACATATGGATGTCAAATACCATTATCTGTGAATGTTGGTGACAAAGAAAACTCTTGATCCAATATATTGCCCAACTGCTGATCAGATAGTTGATATCTTCACAAAACCCCTTGATAGAATCAAATCTGAAAAATTCAAAAAAATGCTTGGTATGTGTCCAAAGACCTGACTTTGGATCATTGGGGGGTTTTTTAGGACTTGTTCCAAAGTCTTAGCATTAGGTTATATTTTTGGTAGGTTAATTAATATTATTGTAAATGGGTCATGTATATTTTAGTAAAGACACCCCCATAAAACAAACTTAGTTTAATTTTAGGTAGTTTTCATGTTTTATATTTATTAATTAGAACTACCTTATGGGTTGTTTTCTCGTAAATAGTTTGTTATAGGTTAGTTTTTTTTACTGGTCATTGGTAAAAACTATATAAATCAATGTTTGAAATGTAAAAGGGTTGATGGAGTAAAGGCACCCTTATGTACTTGATTTTTTTGAATATTAATAAAATACTTGTGCACTCGCACTAAGTGGGGACAAGGTTCAACCTATTTGGTTCAAGGAGTTATCACTAAGGTTAGTGAAATATAGATTAATGGAAGGGGATATTATATTTATGGCTAGGAAGTGGAATTAGTTAGTAGAATAAAATTAGATGAACATAATTATTGTTGACTAATAAGAATATTAGTCAGATGTAATGGAGTGAGAAATTTTAGGTGTATACATTTTACCCTTCTTTGAAGGGCATTGTGATTGGATGAAGAAAAAAGATTAATGGTATTTTTAAATAAAAACCATATTATGGGTGATTTTTAGTAGCTGATATTAAGGGATACGATGCCCCCTCGAGGGGATATACAGGGAAGAATGAGCTAGATGGCCACTCAAAAGAAGAAACATGAGGTAGGATGCAATGGATAGACAAGGGGTTGGGATGTTAGTTGTGGGATAGAATATTAAGAGGATAAGGTAGACATGATCAATGAGATATAAATTAATAATAATATCCCTGGCAAGGACACATGCACAGGGAATAGAGGTGATGGGTGTCACAATTGTAGACACATCCCAAGCAAGGACACATGCATGGGAATTAACCATAACATGATGATGATATGATAGAAGGCCACAAGCTTTAGCCATATCCTGAGCAAGGATGCATACAAGGGAGAGATATAGGCTAGGATAAGATGATTTGATAAGATATGATAGGTGTAGCTCAAGGCTAAAATTGATCAATATGATGATGCTGATAAGAAAGATTAAGGGATGTGATCAAGTAACCAAATGATTAGGATGATGCCCCAAACAAATGAACATGTAAGAGGGTGATAAGAGTTAGCTAAGATTAGAGAGGATAGGAATCCAAGTTGGATTAGGCAAATGGAAAGGTTGGCTAGGAGAGGGGGGTTTGATATAGGCCAATGGTGATTTTGGGAAGTCATTTGCATTCTTTGTTTATGGAGATCTAGATCTTGAGTTGAGAATCATGGACTGCATTCCTCGATCTTCACATCATGGTGAGTGAGTTTGGACATATCAGTAAGATCCCAAGGTAGGACCATTGATGAGTGTATCTCTTATTCTCTATTTTTATTGATTATTTTGGTCTTTTTAAGGTAGAAAAAAATTAGGGCATCATGGACTTACAATCCCATGACTAAAAATTATGCCCATAGTCATGGTATTGTAGATGTAAGTAGCAAGATTGGGATAGAAGATAGAGGGATTGCAATCCCATATAGGGAGAGTAGAAAAATTTCAATCCCACTACTAGGGAATCCTATGATAGGGGAATAGTGGTATTGCAATACCATAATTGAGAAGTAGCAGTATTGCAATACCACTACTAGGGATTGCTTAGAAAGATTAGTGGGGTCATGATATGGGATAGGTGGGAAAAAGGATTGGGGAGGACTAATTAGGGAGCAGATGTATTTGATCAAAGAATTAGGCTAAGTGGGTAAGATAATGGTAAGATAAGGCAAATAGGGAAAATGGGGAGATGAGTGGACATATTATGTGTTCATGATGTAGGAGCCCTTAAGAATATTGGCATCTTGATAGAGGCACCTAGAGGTACTACATGAGATGTGGTAAGTGATAGATGAAGAGTATGGGGTTCTAGAGATGATAAGGATACATGATGTAGTGACCATGTCACCGATTCAGATTGATCAAGTATTGATCATGGTGCTAGTGGAGTGGTGGCACTTAGAGACCAGTTCATTTCATTTTGTGACTAGGGAGATGATTGTTACCTTGGAGGATGTTTATAGGATTTTTCATTTACTAATGATTATTAATAAGATCTACTAGAGGTCATAGATGATGATCCAAACATTACAGTAGTTGGGTGGTAGTTTATAGATTAGTTTATATGATAGATCGATTGACCTCGATTGATGCTGATGGGATGGGTCTTTGGATAGACTAACACTAGTGGTTATGGCTCTTATATCTATAATTATACTACCAAATAAGAGTATGAGATGGTTTCATCTTGGCTTAGGAGAGGTGGTGGAAGACATGGTTCATGATTAGTGAGTATTTACATGGGGACCTATCATGCTAGCTCACTTATATAGGGAGTTACATCTTAGTGCTTATAGGGATGTGCAGAGATTTGGTCCATCATTGTTATTGTAGATATGGAGCTAGGAGCACATTGTGATTTAGTGTCCATTGGGGGTTCTTACTGATTTAGAGTTAGGATAGGTGATGACATGTCAATGGCATGTGGTGGTAAGTGTGGCACAGGAGCATGTAGGGGATTTACTCTTTTATAAAGAGGCATTCGATAGCTTGTAGCCTAATCAAATTACTTAGATGATATATTAAGGAATTACATTCAAGTGGGGAGATGAGGTATGTACTTAGTTCATACTAACCCCTTGTTATATCATTGGGAGATGGGACTATGTGATTGAGAGATATATACTAGATGAGGTCTATCACCAATTTGGTTTTATTCAAGATGTGCCTAATCTTGAGCATATTTTTACATAGATTGTGTGGGAGAGGCCACATTGGGGGAGGCCAATGGTGAGAGTGGATGTTATATTTGATTATCATAATTTGGTACTATTTTAGTGGGATTTTGTGATAGTTATACTAGATCTAGGGGTCATAGCTGAGTATCAGGCATGGTGGTAGGGATGAGTACTGAAGCAGTTGACTCAACCTCTTATGATGATGAGGAGAGAAATACATAGGGTTATAGCAACACCAACTTGCATTCGAGAGTGGGCATGATAGTAGAGATAGGGACCAACCTAAGATGTGATGGATATTGATTTAGGGGGTGATAGGTAGGGGTAGGGTCTAGATTAGTCAATGGTACAAGAACTTAGGTAGCCATTTGGAGGAGCAAGACCATCTTAGGCACCATAGATTCTTAGGCAGTCATCTAGAGGAGTGATACCATTTCATGCACCATAGATTCTTAGGCAATCATCTAGAGGAGTGGGACCATCTCATACACCATAGATTCCTTGGTAGCCATCTAAAGGAGTAGGACCATCTCAAGCACCATAGATTCTTAGGTATCCATATGGAGGAGTGGGACCATCTCACCCTAGCTGATATATTGATGATGAGTCATTAATTTATAAATTACAGGCAGAGCTCCAAGCTTGAGTGGTGGAGATTGGGGGTATTAGTCAGGAGTGAGACTAGCTTCATGCATAGTTACAAGCTATGAGGGTACATGATGATGGGAGACTAACCCAAGCATAAGAATAGATTATTAGATTATAGGCATAGGTGGATCAATGAGAGAGTGAGTTATCTTAGCTATAGGTAGAGATAGTAGGTTTATAGAGTTAGATACATCAATTAGATACCTAGCTTGAGTAGACATAGTCACAAATTATGAATTTATAGGGATAGGTAAATCGGTCCCCAATATATCTAACATCACTTCATGGATGGATTCAAGATTTTTAGGGGGGATAGCTATGGCTAAGAGGGCTCATGATGTTTTAGGTGTAGGCCTTTAGGGATAGGGGATGATGGGGATGATAGAACAAATTGTTCTATTGACACGAGAGGCTTAGTATTACCAGACTCTTTATGAGGTAGTAATACCTTTAGAGTGTAGGGTAAGATCTCTTTAAGTGAGCTAGTCATTAGTGAGATAGCCCTCGAGGAGTAGGGGGTTGAGGCCACTGCCATCACCTCAGCCATGATGGATAGTTTTGTGATGTTCATATGAGGACATTATTTTTTATATTGTATAGGATACCTTGTGTGTGTGTGTGTGTGTGTGTGTGTGTGTGATGATGATGACGATTCATTCTTTTTAGATTCATGTGCTATGATGGTTATTTGTATTGATGTGATTACATGATGACTCATGATGATTATTCTCTTTATATTTATGATGATTCCCTGTTTATAATTATTTATGGTGATGTATATTATGATTTCATGATTATGTTGTAATGTTTTATGTTAGTTTATGGTAAATGTAATGTGATGATGATGTGATTGTGAGATATTTATCGTGATGGTGCTTATGGCATATTGATATGATGAGATTGAGTTTTTATTAGTTCATGTTATGACATATGTGAAATGGGATATATTGGCTATGATGTCTCATTATGATGTTTAATGGATATGTTATTGATTATGATGATGAATATGGTGATGTAATTGATTTTATTTACAATGTTATGTTGTTTATGATATGGACCATGTGATGAGTGATGTGTATATTTTTGTGATTTTTGATAGGATGCATATGATTGTGATGAGTGCATATGATGGGATTTTATTAATTTATGTTTGTATAATGGATACAACTCCTATTTCATGATTATCCTTTATGGTTTGGCACTCCTGCATCATTATAGTGAAGTACTATGGGATGAGGATGGATAGGAAAGTTTTGGTTTATGTTTTTTAAGGGGATATGGCTTGGGAAGATTGTCAAACATTTATGAAAACCATGTTAATGTCACATATTTATGAGATATGCCAATGGTCTTGACAAGGCCATGACATTTATATTAAAGATGCATAGCGGGAACTTCATTTAAAATGGGATGAGCCATTCATAAGTATTTACTTCAATGGTCAACCCTGACCATCCTTGTTCCTAAAATTTACAAACATATAAAAATTAAACTAATCAAAAAGACAAAATTTCATTATGTTTACATTAATACAATAACCACACAAAATAAACACACACACGTGTAAGCATAAAAAATTCACAATCTTCTAGATGGCTATGAAATGGGGATGGAAGCATAGGGTGGGGATGATGAAAAGATGGAAGTGATAGTGGTTGAGCTATCCTTGGGCACAAAAATGTGACCAAGTGTTTCCTACATAGTCTTAAAGACCTTAGGATGATGTAGGTCTAGTGAATGGATTATGATGATGATGATGATGAGGGAATTTGATGGATGGAACATGATGATGATGATGATGATGATGATGAAGGTGGAGTACTGATAGTTAACCACTTATAGGGGATATGGGAATACATGACATATGGACAAGTTTTGAATCATAAAGCCAAAAATAAAGGGGCATGGACTATCCTATTAGGAATCAAAGTCATAGTAATCCTCATGTTTTGTTGACCTTTGCTAATGATAGTGGGAGTGTATGGTTACATGGATGGAAATGATTTGACATGATGTGGCTGAGGCTAATAGGAGACATATCTTTCATAGGAATCTTGGCTAAAAGAGTGGATATATATTGATGGGGTGATAGAGGATCTTGGGGATATGGATAATGTCTCCAAAGATAGGCAGATGATTTTAGAAGATTTCTCCAACATATGCCCCAAAATTAGCCCTTACTGATTCTATGATAAAAGACACATGATTTCTTGTTATAGATTCCCACTTAGGTATACCAAGGCCAAGCTATCCTTACCATGACACTGAGAACTAGTTTTCACCGTGGTACTTGCCCAAGGTGTCAATGAGCTAGTTTTCACCATTGGATAATTTTATATATATATATAGATGGGATATATGGGTCTTATAGATGAAGGATAAAAGGATTAGCTATAGAACCACTTGAGATGCATAATGTTCATAGGATCATCCAATTCATCTCCCTCAAGCATGACCAACTTATATGCTTTAGAGCCAAATTTAGCAAAAATGATGTATGGGCCCAACCAATTGGCTTCAAATTTTCCCTTCTTATCTCTTTTTACATTAGTGTTCTTCTAATTTTCCTTGAGGAACAAGTCACCTATTTCAAACTCCTAAGCTTGAATCTTCATGTGGTATTATTTATTAAGCTTATTTTGATACACGCACATGTGATTTAGGGCTTGCTATCATTTTTCGTCAAGGAGTTCCAACTCTTATAGGTGATCTTATTGGAAATCATGGTTAATAATTATGCCTCGTAATGAGAGATGAAGATATAAGATCTCTACTTCAATGAGTAATATCACTTTAGCTCCATATACCAAGGCATAGGAGGTGGCCCTTGTCGGTTTAAAGACATTAGTGTGATAGGCCCATAATGTTGGATATAATTGAATATGCCAATCATGCCTAGTTTGATTGACTATATTTTTTAGGATTTTGATTAGAGTCTTATTGGTTGCTTCTACTTGTTCATTGCCTTGGGGATAAGATGGGGAAGATAAATGCTACGTGATGTGGTACTTTTGACTAAGGGACTCAACATCTTGATTCTTGAAAGACTTGTATTTGTATAAGATTATATTGGTAGGAATACCAAAGTGATAAATGAATTGATTAAGAATGAATTAGATATCTAAAGGCCAGTTGTGTAAGTCAATGGCATGGCTTCTACCCATTTTGTAAAATATTATTTAGCTGTGATAATAAATTTATGCCCATCGAAGGAAGTAGGATTAATCTTATTGATTGGATCAAGGCCCCATATAGAGAAAGGCCATGGGCTCATGATAGGATGCAGTTCTTGTGCCAGTGCATGGATAAGGTTTCCATGCCTTTGATAGGCTTCACATTTCTACACATATTGACAAGCATCATGTTCCATGGTTGGCTAATAGTATCCAACTTGGAGGAGCTTCTTGGCTAAGGCCATACCACTGATATTCCCTCCACAAATGCTAATGTGAACCTCCTCAGCCACTTGAGCTACCTATTTCAAGGTTAGACACCTTAACAAGGTTCCATCATAACCCCTTTGATAGAGTGTGCTACCTAGAATAGTATAATGGGCAGCTTGATGGAGAAAGGATTTTTGTTGATGGTGAGTGAGATCAAGAGGTAAAATGTTATCATGGAGGTATTGGTCGATGGTATGATACCAAGGGAGACTAGGATTATTAATGGTAAAAATTTGTGTAGGAGCCAAAGAATGATGAGTTGGAGTGATCAATTATTCAATCAAAAAATTTCCCTCTGAAACTCCTTTAGGAAGATCAATGAGGGATCCTAGAATAGCCATAGATTCAGCTACCTTGTTATTAGCTCATGGCACTTGCTCAAATGTGATATTTTGAAAAATAGTTTTTAATTGGTCAACCAATTGTTTGTACAAGAGAAAATTATCATCCTTTGTTTATAACTCTTCATTTACCTATTTTATGATTAATTGAGAGTCCTTGAATACTTTCAAATGCTAGATGTTCCACTATATGGAGAGATGAATTCCTACTATAAGGGCCTCATATTTTGAGATATTATTGGTACAAGGGATTACGAGATGAAAAGCCTTAGGAATGAGATCACCTTGTGGGGTGATTATTAGGATTATTGCTCTTAATCTATGAGTGGTGAAGGATCCATCAAAATATAACTTTCATCTTTCTACCAGTGAGGTGATCATAATGGATTCATTCAAAAATGTAGATGTAAGTAACTCAACCACTTATAATGGATATTATACTAGTTGATCTACTATGACCTATCCTTTGATTACTTTTTATGGACATATTCAATATAAAACTCACTAAGCAACATAATCTATTTTTCCACTTGACCTATTAGTGTTGCTTTGGTTTGGAGATACTTTAAAGGATCTATCTTTACAATTAGGTGTACTTGATTGTTGAGCATATACTGACAAAGTTTTTGGGAGGTAAAGACCATAGCTAAACATACCCATTCAACTGGCATATAGTTTAACTCATTTACTATTAAGGTATGACTGAGATAATAAATGGCACATTCCTTTCCCTGATCATTATGCTATGCGAGTAGGGTTCTAATGGCATAGGGAGTGGTGGATATATATAAAAATAATGGTTTGCTTAGAATCAATGGAAATAAGACAAGTGGATTTACCAATTATTGCTTAAGATTCTCAAAAGCCTTCTCATAATTTTCATCCCACTAATATGTTGTTCCTTTCTTAAGCAAGTGAGTGAATGTATGACACTTATTGACAAGTTATGAGATAAAATGCCTAATAGCCTAGAGCTTACGTTAAAGACTATGAACTTGTTTAAGTGTCTGAGGAGGTGGCATATTAGTGATCACTCAAAATTTTACTAGATCTACCTCAATACCTCTCTTGGAGATAATGAACCCTATTAACTTTCCTAATGTTATGCCAAAGACATGCTTTTTGGGGTTCAAGCATACCTTGTATTCTCGTAGTCTTTCAAAGATCCTACAAAGGACTGTAGGGTGATTGGATCATGAGTGAGACTTTCTTAAGATATCATCAACATAATCTTCCACAATATCATGCATCATGTCATGGAAGATAATAGTCATTTCTCATTGATATGTTGCCACTACATTCTTTAGGCCAAAAGGCATGACCTGATAGCAAAATGTGCCCCATGGGGTGATAAATGCTATTTTATGCTAGTATTTGGGAGTGATTTTAATTTGGTTATATCCTAAAAATCCATTTATAAGAGACAATATCTCATAACTAGCAGTTAAATCTACAATCATATCAATATTAGGAAGTGGAAAATCATTTTTGGGGCATGCCTTATTGATCTCATAGAAATAAGTGCATATCTGAATCCCACCATGTGGTTTCAAAATAGGGACTATATTAGATATACAATCAGAATAGTCAATAGGATGAATTAATCCTGCATCCAAGAATTTTTGCAATTCTTCCTTAACTAGCAATGCCACCTTTGGATGCATATTTCATGATTTTTTCTTGATTAGTTTAGCATTAGGATGGACATCAAGATGATGGAATACTATTGAAGGATCCAATCTAGGCATATCTTCATAGCTCTAGGCAAAGATATCAATAAATTCTTTGAGCAAGGCAATGAGAATTGCACACTCTGATTGCCTAAGAGATGCCCCCAATTTCACAATCTTGGGTTTTTCTACTATTCCAATATTATTTAAATGACTACCTCAATAAGTGAGAGGGATTGTTTTGATAAATAAGGGGGTATTTAATTTTTAGCATGTCAGAGGTGGTAATGCCTGGCAACTCAGTATCAAAATCTAGATAATCTTCTAACTAAATGGGAATTTATAGAATGTTATCAAGTTCTATAGAAGATTCCCCTTCTGATTTAAATGTTTCATCATCACTTTGTGTGATTAGTGACTCATGTTCTCCAAAATATGTTGATTTACATAGATTGATTGAGAATCCTTTCTTGTGGTCTCCAGATGGCATGAAAGTCCTTACCCTCCAAGTATTCAATAATAGCTTCATCATTTTGAAATGTGTCAAAGGCGAGCTCCTATTTAGCATCCTAATCTATGAGGGAGGGATAATGGAGGGATATATCAATGGTGAAGATGGAGATGTCAAGAAAGAGGTTAATGGAAGCTAGCTCTTCAAATTGACTACAAATGGACTCTATTTCAATATCCTCATCAAGGAGAGTTTGCTCTTTAGTCAAGATAGAATCCATAATGACATCAAGAGGGTCATCACCATATGGTTTGTACCCTAGACCATAATAAGATGAGTTATCTTGAACATCAATAGGCTTTATCTAACCCTACTCTTGCCTGCCTAGTCCCTTTCCTTAATAGTTCATGTTTTCCATCATGCGAGAGACAATAGGATATTTTTTTGGGGGTGAGATGAAGGTATCATTATCAGGTAAGAGACATGAATCATCACCATATTCAATGTGTTCATCTGATAAAAATCTTTCACTTTCAAAATTCATGGGCCCAAATTAATACTTGATTGTCCAAACTTACTTCATCATAGGGGACTCATAGCTTCGAGGAGACAATGGTAGATGGCCAATTCAAAGGGTTTTGTACTCATATTCACCATAACTTATGGATGTTATTTTTAACTTGGTAAGATCAGGTGCTAGAGTAGATGTGGTGACCAATTGATCAAGAGAGACATATTTGGTAGCTATAAGATTGAGGATGGAATTCTCAGTACCTCAAGATAATGATGGAGAAGGGGCTTGATCCATTTGATAGCTATGATGTTCAGTAATCCTTGAGATGGTGACTTCCATCCCTAAATGGGGGAACTTAAGGTACTGATAAAGATTTTATGGGATAGCTTGCATTTCATGAATCTAAGGTCTCCTAAGAAGCATATTATATAGCAAGTCCACGTTGGCCACATGTACCAATGTTTGATGTACTATGAGCCCCACAATGATGGGAAGATAAATAAACCCAACAGATGACCATGCACTATCATCATATGCTTTGATCATGATGATATTGGGCCCCAATGATGATTCAAAGTACCCCAACTTTTTAAAGAAGTTCATATTACATAGGTTAAGTACTGATCCTCCATCTATAAAGACAAGAGATACATAATGATGGGAAATGGAAACCTTAATATACAATGGGTAGTTATGATGGGGGCCAACTAGTGGTATATCTTGAGTGCTAAATGTGAGTTGTGGGGAGGGGGATAAATGAGCCAATAGTGCTTGAAACTAATTGGTTTCCAAGTTTCTAGGTACTTTTAGGTCATTAGGCACTTGATTTAATATTTCCCTATGTAGGAGTCTTTTCTAACTATTGAATAATGTCATATGACTTATCAGTCTTATATGTGGCTTTATTATGGGTATTTCCCTAGTGGAAGAAGTGAATGGTTGTTGGGATGGTGTTTTTGGGAAGGTAATTTTATTTTACCTAGTTGTAATAGTACAATGAGAGGTGGTCAAATTTATTTTCAAAACTAGAGAAGGAGGTTTTTCATAGGTGGGAATTTGGTGAATCTTGATGGTATTAATATAATGATATAACACATTATGATAATCAGTACAATTAGAATATGATGTCTAACCTTTATCCCTTAGGGGTCTCTAGTTCCTTTGTTCATGCTTTGGAAGAGGATGTTTATAAATTCCTAATTATCCATTACCTGATTAAGTAGGAGTGAGCTCTCCTTCCAACCCGATGTCACCTTTTTCAATCAAATATTGTACATTGTGTTTGAATTGAATACAATTCTCAATGTCATGGCCCTTTACTCTATGGAATTTATGGTATTCATCATCATGATACCAATCTAGTTTGGGTTGGCAATCATCAATAGGTCAAATTTTAGGTAAATTTATCATATTATCTAGGATACCCAGACTTGTAAGAGGTCACCTTCCTATACAAGGTATTAGCTTTCCCCTAGGAACTTTGATAGAAGAGACATGTGATTATGGTGGGAACCCCTTTCTCTAAATATTTTGGACATGTTGATCTTGTGGTTTATAATCTATTACCCCATCTCCAACAACATTATGTTTTTTGTTAAAGACCTTTGGATTATTTGAGAATAAGGTTCCTAAACTTATAGCATTCCCATTATGAGAGAATTTCTCAATGATTCCTTTTTCTATGAGGGCCTTTTTGATCTGCATCCCCTTTTTTATAATCTCATCAAAAGTTTTTGCACAGTGTAGCTTTAACTAATCTTTTAATTATGCATTGTGATTGTCCACAAATATATTTACTACATCCTTCTTGGGTATGGTGTATCTCAATCGACTTGCCAATCTATGCCACTATTGTAAGAAATAAACCATATGTTCGCCATCTCTTTATTTTGTGTTATAGAGGTCAATAATAGACACATCATGTTATATGTTGAAGGAGAAATATCTGACAAATTATTATATCAATTCCCTAAAGTTTGAGATTGACCCTTTAAGAAGATGGATGAACCACTCTAATGTTGGTCTTATCAAACTTTTTGTTGACCCAATTTTGCCCCTCTAGCAAAATCTTGGTCACCTTCTGCACTTGCTATGAAAGGCCAGTCATTTTGGGTTGTAAGGTCCACCTTCAGGGTTTAATAGCTTCATTTCAAAGCATTGGCTCATCAGCCTCATTCGTTGGCATTCACGGTAGCAAAAGGCAGAGTCCTCAAACGTTCACACATGAGGAGAGGAAAAAGCTAGGGCATTTAACAGTAAGGCAAGAAGGGTAGACAAAATGCAGAGGGTGGCAAAATTGCTGCCCACAACACTGGCGGGTAAAAAGAGACCACCTACACACATGCAGAGGGCAAAAAAATCACCGCATGAAGTAGCTGGTGGAAAAAGGAAGGTCGTTAACATCAGCCGACATCGGCAAAACTGCCACGATCGGCAGCATACTAGACCGACATCGGCAAAACTACCACGGTCGGCAGTAAATCGACTGACGTTGGTAGAAGTCCCACACATAGTCCACGATAGTGAGCGGCAAATTTACCGCCCACTACAAAAAGGACTTGTAGAACATAGAAAAAAGCCCACCCAGCCGCTAGAGGAGAAGACTAGCATGTAAAACAAGGCAACAAGCATGGTCCCAATAGACTTGTGACGTCATCAACAGTGTTTTTTCTCTTCCCAATGAGACTCAAGCTGCCACTTGACTCCTCTTGGCTCTTTCCCTATATATATGTAGACTTGGTCATTTCACCAGGATCTTCTCACACTTTTGTAAAGAGCACTGCTCTCCAAATTTTCCACTTGAATTAATAAAAGATAGTTTTTACCTCTATTTGGATGGATTGTGTAGAGTATGCCTTGAATGTTAATCTGTGTCCAGTCATTGTCTCTTAATGCTCTCACAAGTTCAACCCCAACAAACCTGTGATCTACAAAGTGCCACTGTCTGCTGCTGCTAGGAGTAGAGTTCTATTTTGGAGGTATAAAACAGGTGAGGTCACTTACAATGTGTATTTCTCAGCACCTTAGTGAGTCCCTATTTCCTGTGCTTTCCATAAGAACCTCCCTGTCATCTAAGAGACCTAGCCTTTTCTGCCAAATTTGAGTTTATGTATGTTTTGTTTGGTCTTGAGTGTGGATGTGGGAAGGTCACTTTCATTTTTGGTGTATCACCTCTTTTAGAGTAGGCCATTTGTTTTCATGCATTTTCTCTCTCTCTTTTCATCCCCCCTAGTATATCTATATATCTATATTTTTGCACTACCTGAAACAAACAAGATACATCAGAGGGAACTAGCCCATATCTAGAGACTCTCCTCTCCTACTTCACCATCCCACAGGCGAGAGAGGGGTTTCCATGTTGCAGGGAGAGGGTAGGAATCCGTTTTCCTAACAACTGGGTGCACTTTCTAGCGTCAATAGTTTTGGCACGCTTGGTGGGATTTCAAGTTTTAACGTAGTAAAGTTCAAGATTGATGGTGGTCTTGATACAACGAATTTAGTTTTTTTAGCATCTGGCGACTCTGAGTAAATCCACTGGTTAAGCAGCCTGGTGCCTTCAGAAATCATCCACTTCTTGTATGTATACTTCTTTTGCACAAAATCATGGATTTTGTTCTCCTTCATATAATATCGATCAGACTCAAAATATTTATGGAATCCCCTCAAGTAGCTCTCCTAGTTGCCCTACAACTATAAGGGAGGTGGCATTGGAATTTGAGAAGTAGACAATGAAACTCGATAGATTGGAAGAGCAGTACAAATATCAGCAAGAGCTGGTGTATAAAGAGGAGTGATTATTTAGGCAAGCATAGGCCTTACAGTCCATGAAGGAGGAGGTAACAAAATGGAAAAATCCATCTATCCAAGGTAGTTAGCCTTGCATGCCCCCTCTTTTGCACCAAATCCATTTTATCAAATTGCACTTGCTCACTCTAACTCATCAAATACAGCTGCTCCCAATCCCATACGCCTAGCCTTCCAACACCAGATGGTATCAGAAGAACCTCCCATGAAGATCAATCTTTTCAACTCCTTAGATCAGGGTTCTTCCAATGAGAATAATACCACTAGCCAGCACGTCCCTCTTCTAGAGGCTCCTCCAATGCACCAATAGTGTTTTCCTTGCATTCTTTAGCCTCCCCAAGATTTCCAGCATGATGTGCAAATTTTGAGTTAGAGGAAGGAATGTCAAGGACCAGCTCAGAGCTTTGAAGAGGATCATGCTAGCCACCTCCAAGAAAGACTCTTCCAGGAAAACCTAGCCAGACAAATTGAAGACTTAGAGGCTAGGATGAAGCTACTCCTTGAAAAAGAGTTAATTTTTTTAGACCTTACAGAAGAGCCTCAGGTCCTTGTGGAAAATGAAGTTACTGCCTGTTCACAAGAGCAGAATTCAAATTTAGAGATCCTGAATTGGGGGAAGACAGTGGAATCATGGGGCAGCAAAGAAGAAGAAGAAAAGCAAGGTTTTTCTCAAAACCTTGAAGAAGCTAAAGCTGTGCCTGCTTGTGATGATGTTGGTAGCCTCCAAGAAAAGTTTTTCCAAGAAGATATGGGCAGGAGAATAGCAGATTTGGAATTCAGAGAGAGTTCCCTCAGCCAATGTGTGATGGACGGTTCAGACCAAATAGCACATTCTATGTCTGAACACACCCCACTTACACATTTCCAAGAGAGTTATCAGGCTACACCTGATATTGATGAAGTGTTGACCAAGTGGAGGGAGGAGAATCATTCGATTCTAGCTCAAGGGCTGCCCCCTCTCCCACATGTTTTCTCCACTTCATCCCTTCTCGAGGAAGACCCTATTTTGCAAGAGGTAGGAGAGGAACAAAAGATCCAATCTGCAGTCCTTCAAGAGGTTGTCATGAGCGACAACAAAGAAGAAATCATCATTGATGCCCCTTATGAAGACCTTATCAGCAGTGGAGAAGATGTAGGCCTTGCGTATATGCAGATGTTCTAGCAATTTAAAGAGGAACAAATGCATCATAAGCTCTCTCCTCCTCTATTTGATGAACTTCCTTGCTATTTTGATGAGATCGACTACATTGAAGAACCTGAGTTAGAGGAGGATTAGGAGAATATTCTTGAAAATCTAGAGAGCCTGATCAGTAAAGAGGAAAAGGAGAAGTCTATCTTCGTGGAGGAATGCCTTGAAGAACTGAGTGTTAAACAGAGAAGTGAAGTCTTGTGGGATGAGCAATCATTTTGTGAGCCCCTTTTAGACATCACCACATTCGCCCTTCTTCAAGAAGGCTAAGAAGAAATAGAGGATGAGTCTAACAAAGTTTTCAGTGAGGCAGAAGGAAACAAATCAGACCATGATACATTGCAGAAGAATTGTGCAGATCAGAAGGCTTACGGTGATGAGCTGACAGCAATTTATTTCTTGGAGAAGAGCACCAATTTGAAGGACCAGCATCCAATAGGCTTCTTGAAACAATCAAAATACATATATGTCAGAGGCATGTTCGATTTTGATCCCTTTAGTTTCCAACCAACCCAGGTGACAGGCAGGAAGAGCAAGTCACCAAATCTCATTCTCTTCCAGCTACTTGCCTGCCACGATAAGTCTTCTCACCAGGAAGGGGACTTAAGAAATTTTCCTTTTGATCCAAGAGGGATGTGAACATTCCTGGTTAATTGTACATAATAGTTTGCTTTTAGTTGTTTTCCCTATTTTCCCTAAGTGCAGTTTGCACAGTTAGTTGTTTTTAGCTTTGTGTGTTTCCCTTTGTTTGGGGGTAAATTCTGTGTATTTGATTATGGGATTATCAAAGCTGATTGTGAACTCTCTTCAAAGTCACCATCTGACTCTGTGCCCAATGGATATGCAAGGCAACTGGGTTCTAAGCATAGCAGGCACGCTTCCCCTATGAGTCACCAATTTGTTGACCCAATTTTGCCCCTCTGGCAAAATCTTGGTCACCTTCTGCACTTGCTATGAAAGGCCAGTCATTTTGGGTTGCAAGGTCCACCTTCAAGGTTCAACAGCTCTATTTCAAAGCATTGGCTCATCGGCCTCATTTGTTGGCATTCACGATAGCAAAAGGCAGAGTCTTCAAACATTCACACATGAGGAGAGGAAAAAGCTAGGGCATTTAACACTAAGGTAAGAAGGGCAGACAAAATGTAGAGGGTAGAAAATTCACTGGCCATAACACTGGCAGGTAAAAAGAGACCACCTACACACATGCAGAGGGCAGAAAAATCAAGGCATGAAGTAGCTGGTGGAAAAAGGAAGGTCATTAACATCAGCCGACATCGGCAAAACTGCCACGATCGGCAGCATACTAGACCGACATCGGCAAAACTACCACGGTCGGCAGTAAATCGACTGACGTCAGTAGAAGTCCCACACGTAGTCCACGATAGTGAGCAGCAAATTTACCGCCCACTACAAAAAGGACTTGTAGAACACAGAAAAAAGCCCACCCAGCCGCTAGAGGAGAAGACTAGCACGTAAAACAAGGCAACAAGCATGGTCCTAATAGACTTGTGACGTCATCAACAGTGTTTTTTCTCTTCCCAATGAGACTCAAGCTGCCACTTGACTCCTCTTGGCTCTTTCCCTATATATACGTAGACTTGGTCATTTCACCAGGATCTTCTCACACTTTTGTAAAGAGCACTGCTCTCCAAATTTTCCACTTGAATTAATAAAAGATATTTTTTACCTCTATTTGGATGGATTATGCAGAGTATGCCTTAAATGTTAATCTATGTCCAGTCATTGTCTCTTGATGCTCTCACAGGTTCAACACCAGCAAACTTGTGATCTACAAAGTGCCACTGTCTGCTACTGCCAGGAGTAGAGTTCTATTTTGGAGGTATAGAATAGGTGAGGTCACTTATAGTGTGTATTTCTCAGCACCTTAGTGAGTCCTTGTTTCCTGTGCTTTCCATAAGAACCTCCTTATCATCCCAGAGACCTAGCCTTTTCTGCTAAATCTGAGTGTATGTATGTTTTGTTTGGTCCTGAGTGTGGATGTGGGAAGGTCACTTTCATTTTTGGTGTATCACCTCTTTTAAAGTAGGCCATTTGTTTTCATGCATTTTCTCTCTCTCTTTTCATCCCCCCCAGTATATCTATATATCTATATTTTTGTGCTGCCTAAAACAAACAAGATACATCAGAGGGAACTAGCCCATATCTAGAGACTCTCCTCTCCTGCTTCGCCGTCCCACAGGCGAGAGAGGGGTTTCCATGTTGTGAGGAGAGGGCAGGAATCCATTTTCCTGCCAACTGGGTGCACTTTCCAGCATCAACACTTTTAGTAAAAATCCTTAATAGGTGGGCATCTTCTTTTGATACTTCATGGAAAGAAATGAAGAATTATTTCACATGATCCTTTGGGTCTCCCTTCCCCCTATATATTTCTCAAAATTTAGAATCTCAAAGTATGAAGGGAACAAAACCTATAGTACACTGTTGTCCAAAGGCGATGAAAAAAAATCCTCATATTTGTATTTGAGTGCCTATGATTTGAGGTCCACTTGTTAGAGGGTCTCCTTCATCATCTTCCATTCTAAGGCAAAGGTAGGATCCCCAAAAATATTGACCATTTTTTTTGAATTCCTTATGGGATATGGGTATGATGGCTACTATGAGTGGTATGACTATTATTATGGACATTATTATTATTGTCACATTGAGCTTGGAGGAGAAGGTTAATTTATTGTGTGAGTTGGTCTAAGTGATCCTCCATGACATCTTGTCTTCTATTAGCCTCAACATTTTGATTAATAATGGGTGGTTTTGGGTCACCTTCATCTAAGAATCCATGGTCCACTTCTTAGTGATCATTATGTCATGGGGTTAATGGATGGTCTACATTATTTAGGTAGGTGCCCCTAATTTCCATATTTTTATTTTTTGTACATATTTTTCTAGGAGATAATACACACCTTAATTATTAAGGAGATTATGAAGAGGGTTGGTGTTGTCATTTTCCTCTCATGGTATAGGGATGTCACTATATAAGTCCTCATATTCTTGATTTGGGTCCATGAGTTACCCCCTAGTATGGTATTCTTGATTGGAACCTTGTCCGTGGTAGAATTGGGCTCTGGTTTAGACAACCATGATGAAATAAGATGAGGTGGGGATGAGGTGCTATTTAAGGTTGTTTGACTATTAAATTATAGTTTAAAAGATGAGACTACTAGTGGTCAAGAGAAAAGTTTGATGGATAAGATAACTAGAAATTATCAAGAGAACAATAGTTCTTTTAAGAGGTCAAACTAGTAATGATGATGATTGGATTAAATATCTTATTCTCCTATCAAGTGGACAAGTTGATGGGTACTAGAGAAAAAAGATAAGGATAAAAAATAATTATGGGTGTTATCTTGATGTCTTATAAGGTTATGTTCAATAATAATTTCCAGTTGGGATGATGATGTGTAGAAAGGAGAATGACCACCAATAGTTTAATTCTTTTATCTTCAACTAAATAGTCAAGGGAGGAATGAGGATGGGGTGAAATTAATAAGGTGTATGGACAATGACCACTAATCAAGATGGATAGCTAGGGATGATGCAGATGTGATTAGGGAATTGGAAGATCCAAGATGAGGGTGACAGAAGTGGAGGGTAATATGGAGGATATGGACTAGGGTCTAGATGTTAACAATGGGTAATGAAGGACACTTTGTTGGATCACAAGGATGGCAATGGATCTTTGTGAGTGATAACCAAGTGGTACTAGGATATGGAATAGGTCAAGATGTTGATGATGATTATATGGGAGATGTGGATGTCTAAGTACAAGGGTTAATGTAAATAAAAATGATATGGGAATGGTCAATACTATGGTGTGATTAGTGGATAAGGCAAGGTCAAAATGAGGTGTGATTTATTATGGATGAGGTGGTATTATGACAAGGTGTGACTAATTTAAGATAGTGGAGGGGATAATAAAAAGGATATATAAAGAAAGTGTGACAAAGATATACAAGATGATGATTAGGCAAAGATGTACAAGATGATGGGGTATGACTAGGATGGGATGAAGACAAGATAGTATGGGATATGTAAAAGGATGTACAAAAAGATGATGATATATATACATAAGGGGATGAGTCAATATAAGGATAATATAGGTGGATGATGGTTATGAAATATGGATTATGTGCATAAAATAATAAGAAGATAAATGGATGATAGATGTGAAGGGTGGACCAAATGTAGATAGAATAGTATGGATGGAGGGATGAATAATAGATGTGGGAAATGGACTATATATGGAATAAAAAATGATGACTTAAGGATACGATGGGTAAATTAATGGATATAGATGTGAGAAATGGAATATATGGATAATAAAATAAGTGAGGGGATGAGATGATATAAGTATAATATGGGTGGATAAATAGAATATGGGTTATGGGTAATAAGATGTGATATAAATGGGGATGATCTAAAATAGGGAAAATGATAATTATATGTGGTTATGGATAGAGCTGAATAATAGGTTGATATAGGTATGAGATGAAAATGTGAAAGAAAATAGATGATGAGGAGAGCAGGTGAAAAGGGGATAATCACTATATATGGGATGCCACTAGGATTATAGGGAATGAATGTGATATGAAGTGAATAAGATATGGTCAAAGATATGAAATGGGAGTGGATGTTATGGAATGGATATAAATAAGAGAATGCTTTTGAGATGGATGAAAGTATGATAATGTTTACAAATAAAGATGTGGATAGATGGTGTTGCTAAGTGAGATGAATCCTATATGGTGGGGATGAGATAAGAAAGTGAATATGATGCAGAAAAAAGGATATGGGGATGTGGGATGATCCAAAGGGATATGACAAAAAGGATAGTGGATACTAAGTGTTGTGGGATGGGTGGTGCTACTAATTATATGTAGAATGATGGGATAATATAGTGTGACTATGTAGAAAATAGGGTAAATGATGGTCAAATATTGGTCAAAATATACAAATGATCAAAGAGAAGTAATGCTATTAAGATGAATGTGGAAAGTAATATGGAATGAAAAAAGGGTGTATTAAGGTAAAAATTTTATGGAGGGAAGAAGAAATGATGTGATATGGATATTCAAGATGAGATGATGATGGAATGAGATGAATAAATGAATGATGAGATAATGAAAGTGATCCTATAATTTTTATAAGGTGTTCACATAAAATATATGGGTATGGCCGACTCGAATAACAAATAAAATGTACTTTATCACAACACACACACAACTCATGCACATATACAACCTTAATTAGTAAACCATATGGGAGTGTAACTCGATGTCCACACCATCTAATGGCTATACAAGTGAAGTTGTAGGTTGGTGACCCATTATGGAATCAAATGAACCCTCTCGACCTTGCTTGCTCCTGATGGTCACTTGGGCATTGATACTAATGCTAATAGTGGAACACATGTTATGGTTGTAGGCTCCTATTCTAATGTTCACATGAGGATCTAAGGGAGTCCCCTCTATATACAAAGGTGCGATGGGGCCCAAGTCCATATAGGATGTTGTCTGATTGCCTTGGGTATATAGACTTAATTGTCCCTCACTCCACAGAACCCTTTATGGGGAATTTTGATTAGGCCATAATGATAATGCTCTTTTGATATTTATACTCTGCCAAAACATGGAGTGTGGTTATCACATGGTGGTGAAATCTATGATACTAACCCCTAAAGACTAAGCCATGTGCATGGTGATGAAATCCAAATCATGTGTTATCCTAGGGAAGGTTTATACAAACAAGCAAACTCACAATACAATTAATTAATTGTTCTAATTACCTATGTGAGATTCAAACAATACAAAAAATTATGTACACACATATAAACAAACAAAGTATATGTGCACACACACACAAGGATCAAGCAAAGCTAATGATTAATTACTAATGATGATTATAATTAATCAACAATGATCAAAATGGGCACTCCCTTTTACTACAACACAAAGGTTAGAAATCCACAAAGGGTGCCTTAAGGGTCTAGCAATACCTAAAAAATGGTTATAAAACCTAAAACTACAATACTACTAATACATAGAACAATGCCATTATTAGCAAGATAATATCACTACTAGGAAAGTTGTGGTATTTCACAGGTTAATTTATGATCTTAAATCAAGCTAAAAAGTACTAGATCATACTTTCACATACTAAAAATGATTACAGGGATTAATTTTCAATATAATTATTGATATCAAAGTTTGTCTAAAATCTAAAATTAATTGCTAAAATAAAGATGTTCAATATCTCTACTCTAGATAACAATCCCACTACTACAAAAGTAATGGTATTGTCAAATTTGGGTAGACTCCAACTATCTTCCCTTGGATGTTATAGACCCTACAAGACCAAATCACCCTCAATTAGTTTGGATTTTCTCTTTCATCTAAAAAAATAGAACCTAAATAGAATGCCAGAGTAGAAAAAGACCAATAGAGAAGGGTTTTGACATAGGTATACCAAAAACATAATGTCACTAATTACAATGCAATACCACTAGTCTCAAAGTGGCAAGATTGTTCAAACTAGACCAAATTTCTTTCCCTCTTGATAATGTTTCTTAGTTGATTCTCTCCTATAGAGAGGTTAGATAGTGAAACACAGAATCTATAGAAGTAATAAGTAGCTTAAAGTAACAAATTGTATAGGAGGTAGGAGCAAGGTGTATAATACCATGACTAAGATCAATAATACTACTATATGTAGGACAATACTTTGACCATAAAAGTAGTGGGATTGTTGAAATAGACATTGATGACCCTTTGGTAGTTATTCAAGTAGTAATGTCTTTCCTGCACACCATAAAAAACACACTTGATGAAAATATAGGGCTAATCCGCTAGCTATCTAGATTTGAAAAAATCTGGGTTGTAATACCACTATTGGGAATAAAAATATCACTAATAACAGAGTAATACCTTGACTTGCAAAGTAACGGTATTATTCAAATGTAACACCCTACTAAAACCCTGACCTCTAAAATTTTATCCTATAATATCATGATTATTGTTAATGATACCACTACTGTAATATTGTGACTTGCAGAGCAATGCCAATATTCTCAAAAACACATGAAAAATTTAAAATCCATGATTGATTTCTCTTCCAATTAGCTCTACAATCATCCAAAATTATTCTAATAAGAGTGTTAGCCTAAATAAGGGATTTTGCATCCCATTGTGGTTGCCAAAATGTGCACCAAATTTAGGATTCAAACAAAATATTATCAAAGAGATAATGGAAACCAAAGATAATGACACCAAAAGGTAGGTCTAGAAAAGGTAAATCAGAATGTAGTGTGCATGCTTATCATCATTTTTACCTTCTCATAGTTCTGATCTAATATTTTTATGCTTGAATATGATTGTTGAATTTCTTGGAGATGCATGACAATGGCTTGGATAGGATTTATAGATGAGTTGCTTGTGCTATAATTTCACTTCTTCATTCCTCTATTTTCTCATTCATTCATTCATTAGCTTGAGCAAGTAAGGGTGTGTTGGTTTTATAGATTCATGGAGTGAATATCAAGGTCTAGGGTTGAGGATTTTCCATGAAAATTTTAATTCCATGGAATCCTCTATAATAGAGAATTATAGAGGAAGAGGGCTAGAATGGAGAGATTTATAGAATTCTCTAATTCTAGAGATCTCTTCATAGGGTTTTAAGGGTTTAAGAAAGGCTAGTGTAGGGTGGTGGGTGGGTAGGTAGATTTTTTTGGAATTTTTTATTGGAAAGTGGGATTAGGGGTAGGCGTAGTGGATAATAAGTTTTTTAGGGATTTATTAGGATTCCTAGGGATGTAGGAATATCTAGGGGATAGGCTAATAGGTGGTTAGGTGGGGTTATGGGAATTAAAAATTCCCATATAATAGATAATTGGAATTGGATTAGGATAATGATAGATTAGAGGGAATTAATGGAGTAATGGGATGGGATTAGGTTAGTGAAATATATATTAATGGAAGGGGATATTATATTTATGGCTAGGAAGGGGAATTAGTTAGTAGAGTGAAATTAGATGAGCATAATTAGTGTCAACTAATAAGAATATTAGTCAGCTATAATGGAGCGAGCAATTTTAGGTGTATAAATTTATCTAATGCAATCCTATGCCTATGCATAGTATCCTACATTTGTGTCTTATTGTAGGGTGCAATCTCAAGCTACATAATACCCCTTATAGAGATTCATGACTTTTTAATACTCTTATATGCTCCTTGGCACAAGAGTACTTCAAAATCAAGGGTGTAAACACATTTTAGTGTGCACATAAGATGGTAAAAAAGGGACACATTCCAAGTCTCACACCACATGTAATGATGACATGGCGAGCTGAAAGGAGGGTCTATGTAGTAATTACCAAGTGACAACAAGGTAAAAAGACGTGGCTAGAAATGTAGTTGAATAAAGCCCAAAGCTATTTGAGTAGGTAAGTGTAGAAGTGACTATCAGACATCAAAATAGGATTACATGTGACCTCTCTGATTATTTTATGTAAATATTCCACCCTTTGATGCACATGTGTACTCTAAAAAAATATTACTATCAACTCCCAGATCTAAATCACTAAACAAAATTCAAGAAGCATGGATGTGTCACCTCAAAAAAATTAAAATCTAAATCTACTACTCCAAGTGGAACATTAATTGTAGATTGATCATTATAAAATCCTAGTTCTTCATTGTAAAAAGGGTTGACACATTTTACCAGCCTCACACTACTAAAATTTTCCCTCCAAGAACACTTCTATTGGATGAATCTTAAAATGTAATGAGAATTAAGTTCACCTCTCTCTATTATTCTTATGATTTATGTGATATTTGTGTTTTTTGACCATTATTTGTGGGTAATATTTTCTCCTTTCATCGCCATCCATTCCCAACACCTCTATGTGGAACATGGAGCTCATTTGTAGGTTATATCATGTGCACATTCAATTTTATACTAACACTATCTATGGATCATTTATCATCCCTCCTATCATTGAACTAAATTTTCATGCCTCTATACAAAGCACTTATGTATTAAGAGTATCCTTGGTAAAGTTTTTGTGTAAATGTCTTGTTCTCAAAGGTTTGCAGTATATTGATGGCAGTAGGAGCACTCATTCTATTATTAGTGCATCACCTTTTTAATTTTTATAACTTTATTACCTTCTCCCTCTCTTTTCCTACAAATATTTTAGATTTAGATTAGTGGTATATTAACCTTTCTAATCTTTAGACTTGTGTGTTGGTCTCAAACCAGGTGCACTCAAAATAGAAGGAATCCAACCTACTCCAGAGGTTCATCCCAAGGAGTGCAAGGGTACCACACCTTGGGGACATTCCCATTGTTGTGATGAGATAACCAATGTTTAGTATTCACAAGTGAGTCATAATACCTCTGCTCCTAGTGTTGAACACCCTTTCACCTTGAATAGGCATTTGCATTTAGTGCCTAACTATAGAGTATCTCTATGTAGAACAACCATAGTTTCACATTTCAAATGATAATAGTTTATATCATGCATGGTGGGACCAATTTAAATAAAATTTAATGAATTGGTGATACCATTAGTTAATAAGTGGATCAGACACTTTGTAAGATCACCTGGTGACTCTAAGCATTTTAAGTTCATAAAGATCAATCCCTTATCCACATGCTAAGAAGAATAAGATCATCTATGATAGGTATTGATTTCCATTTCATTGAGATTCTAGTGCCATCCAAAAGAAGAAGAGTAAGATCATCATTGTCTCTTGTTATAAGGAGCTATTCAAGTTGGTCATCTCCTAGAGCTTAGTCTACACCTCCATTTGGAAGGTTCTCCATGCCTAAAAGAGGCCTATTCCCTATCTCATTCATGGATGTGCCAGGGAATCAAGTTTTTGTACCTTTTAATGGAGGTATTCCATTAGTGCTTACATAGTATGATGACATTTTGATGGTATCTCTTAAAATCTTATCTTATTTCATGGACAAAAATGCCACTTCCCCTATGGAACATATCCAAGATATTGTAAATATCTTCTTAGTGTACCATGTCACTAAAAACAATTTCATATAGGCTACTTATTATTTTAAAGGTAAATCCCTTCAATGTTATCAAGTCCTAAGACCCAATCCATTCACAATTAGGATGAACTTGGTGAAGAATTATGCAAGCAATTTTAGGAATAGAGCAGCCACTTATCCCTGATAGAGTAGCTCACCACCATAAAGTGAGCCCCACATAAGATGATGGTTGGATTCAAATTTATATTCCAAAGAGTCTATGATATAATTTCACCTTTGTGTAATCCATCTCCAAACACTATGTTTTTATATTTCCTAAAATCTCTTAATAGTGATATAGTTGTAATGATCCAGTCCATAGGAGGTGCAGTCCTACTCGATGCCTATGAAGTTGTTGTGCATGTAGATAATTACTTGATCCAAGTAGGAAAGATTATTCCTAGACCCCTTATGCCCATATTTTTAGATCCTCTTCCTATCCAAGTATCTACGCAACTTATGCTATCACTTATCCCTACTATAGTGAGCCTCCCTTTTTCATTTTCTATTTCTCCTAATGAATTACATGAAGTAAAAATGTTATTACAAAGTTTTGGGAATGAGATCATTGCTCTCAAGAGGCATCAAGAGTAATATCCTAGACCTCATCAACATTTCACTCAATAATATCCATCAAATACACCTCCCTACCAAGGTGTCATGCAAGTATGAAATCAACTCACATATGATAGAACACCTTATGCATAGAAAGTTGATGCTAATAGTACCTCTAGATCCCTTATCCCAATGTAGAAAAAATTAGTGCATAATAGATCCCTTGATGCTAATAGAACCAAATAATCAAGCTACATGCACAAATAGAATATATAACCAAGTGCTCATGGTGTAAAGTTAATCGTAATCTCAAGAGAAAACAAATAATGCAACTCTATATAAAGGAGAGATTTAGGTACCAGCTCAGTAATAAGATGGGGCTACTCTCATCAATTGGTAGGAGGAAGACTTTAGCTATGTAAATTAGAGTGTTGTACCTAGTGTATGGAACACTCCAATTACTTTCAATATGAGATTCAAAAAGAGAGCTTTAGAGGAATCCATTCTAACTTTAGTGACTTTACCTCTAGCACCTCAAGTTATTTACACAGTATGCAAGCTAAGGCACCTGCAAAACCTTTACACCTAGAAAATGTTATGCAAAAGGAAGGGTCATCTCAAATTAGTGCATAGACATAAGAAGAGGCTAATATACCAAAACCATAGGCAAAAGGATCCCAAGTTTCCTTCAACATAGTAGAGTAGATGAAAAATATGAACCTCAATGTAACCATGTGGGATGTGCTCACTATTCCCTCCCAATGGAATTTCCTTCAAGATGATCTCAAAGGATTTTAAGAGTATCAATCACCTCAACCATCATTTTCTATCTCTATGAGACTGTGCCAACCAAAATTAGAAGAAGTGTAGGTGTACAATAATAATAATAATAATCTACCACCATTTTATGTCTCCGTAATCATCAACCAAAATCTAGTGCATAGTTTCATGATTGATCCAGGAATAAGTAGCTCATTAATGCCCAAGAAGATCGTAGATACACTCAAAATTTCATATTCCCATATTTCAAAAGGAATCATCTAGTTTGATGGCATAATAGTTAAAACTATAGGCACCATCAAAGATTTAAATTTTATATTTCATGTATGCCTAAGCCTCTCTATTGTACAAGATATCACAACCATTAATTTACCTCCCTACTTCACCATCTACCTCTCTTGAGACTTCATGACAAATATGGGAGGGTATTTATGTTTAGATTGGTCACATATGTTACTTAGAACCAAGTATAGGACCAAAGTGATCATTAGGGTAGAGCCTATCTTTAAAATCCATGTCAAACCATACTCTCCACACCTAGTTAAGATAAATTATGCAATGTTAGATTAGGAGGAGAATTATATTCTTCATGATGCCATAACACAACTTGAATAAACTTGAGATGATTTATTGGATGAATGGGCATGTGAACACTTTGAATATAATCCATATGGTAATGTAAAGATAGGGCTAGGCAAATATTATATCATGGAGGAAAATTATGTGTTTCTTAAGCTTAAGAACATGCACAACAACCCTAAAGGTACATGGAAATTATACTTTGATGGATCTCAAAGTAATAATGGCATAGGAGCTAGTGTCATGTTGGTCTCCCCCCAAAAAGGAAAATATTTCCATGCCTTCATATTATAGTTTGATTGCATGAATAATGATATATAATATGAGGTGTTAGTATTAAGTACTAATATAAGGCCTTCAACTTTTGAAAAATAAGGGAGTCAAGGTGCTAAAATTATTGGGTGATAATAAATTGGTTATTAACTAGGTAAGAGCATAAAGCATGACCAAAAATGGCTTGATGAAAGCTTATAAGAATAGGGTATGGGATATTATTAAGGGATTTGATGCATTCAATATTATTTCCATACTAAGAGCATATAATATTGACACAACTAGGCTTGTGATCGTAGGTGCATATTATGATGTACCATATGGTATAATGAAAGAGTTTAAATAGCTTGTTAGACTCATGGTCAGACCAAAGATCCCTTACAACATGGAGAATTGGAAAGTATTTGAAAGTGATGATTAGATCATAATTTTATTATAGGATTAGGTAAAATTTTGTGCCAAGAACTAGGTGTAGTTGCAAGCCCAATATGAGGATCAACTCATCTGATTAAAGGGGAACAGGCTGCCAAAAGGGCTAGTCACCATAGAAATCATATTTAATCCTAATGATCAATTCAAATGAGAAATGTAAATCATGATATAAAAAGAGGATACCTCTACACACAAAGCCATTTTATAAGGTAAAACCCTAAAAGATGGTAAGATATGCTCCCCACCAAAAAATTGAGAGCTTCATTCAACTTAGTAGGAGATATGATGATATCTTCACATGGAGTTATAAATACCTTAGGGGAATTGATCTAGGCTTATCACAACACATAATTGAGCTCAATCCTAATGTGCAACCCATTCACCAAAAGTAGAGGCCTATCAATCCAAAAATGGAGTCATTGATGTGAAAGGAGCTCTCAAAGCTCACTGAAGTTAGTATAATATTTCCAATAAAACATTCTTTATGGGTTGCCAATTTGGTCCTAGTAAAAAAAGGGGGAAATACATCTATGTGTGGACTTCAGAGACCTAAATAAGACTTCCCTCAAATACCACTATCTCCTCCTGTCAATGGAACAAATCTTACAAATGGTCATAGGCATAGAAAGATTTTCTTTATTGGATGGTTAATCAGGCTACAACCAAATCTTGGTATAAGAGAGTGATCATTAAAAAATTGCATTCACCACCAAGTGGGGAACCTTTCCATACTAAAAAATTCCATTTGGTTTGAAAAACATAGGCATGATATTCCAAAAAGCTATGGATATGACATTCAAGGGACTCATCAATAAGGTTATCTTGGTTTATCTTGATGACATAACTATTTTCTCTAAGTGCATAGAAGATCATTTGGATCATATAGATAAATTCCTTCAAATATGTTGAGAGTTTGGAATATCTTTGAACCCTAACAAATGCATCTTTGTGGTTCATGAAGGTGCTCTCCTAGGGCAGATTATTTCTAAAGAAGGCCTCACAATTGATCCAAAGTGAGTCAAGGTTATCTCGTCTCTTCCTCTTCTAAGTCACAAGAGGAGTCTTTAGAGATTATTAGGGAGAATAAACTTTGTTAGAATATTCATGCCTGTATTTTCCATCTCAACCAAACCCCTCACTATGATGTTAAGGAAGAATGTTTCATTCAATTGGACTCATGAGGGTAGGGACAATTTTGAGGCCATCAAGCATGTCATCATGTAGGCTCCCACTTTGATCAATATTGACTATAGAAAATATTTTATCCTTTATGCATTCAGTGAGATTGAAGGCATCTTAACTATCTTAACACAATAAAATAATGATCATTTTTTTGTAGCCAATTAGATTCTTTATCTAGGTGTTAAAGGATTATGAGTTACACTATAGCTTTGTGGAGAAGCACACCCTTGTAATTGTGAGAGTGTTCAAGAGTTTAGACATATGCTCTCTAACAATAGAATCCAACTCATGGTGGCACAAACAAGCATCAAAGAGTTTCTACTTAGCAAAGACATCAGTAAAAAAAGAGCCAAATGGATCACAAAGGTGATGGAATATGATGTATACATCCAAGTCAACCAAGCTAGTGAGGAAAAGGAATATATGAGCACCTAGATGAAGTTGTAAAAGTGGAGGATGAATTAGTCTTAGTGTCACACAAAGGAGGGTGAATAATCCAAGAATCTATAACTAACTGAATGTGAGATATGAAGGCCTTCCTTTAGGATAATGTGTATCCTCCTAACCTTGATAAAGCTAAGTACAAACATTTTAGACTATATTTACTTCCCTACATGCTCGTAAGTGGTGCAATTTTTTGGAGGGAACTCAATGGAGTTATCTTGAGGTGCATGGAATTAAAAAAATAGGTACACTTATTCAAAAATTCCATGATGGCCCTATCAAAGGCCATTATTCACCTAGGACTACTGCCATGAAAATCAGGTGATCTGGCTATTATTGGACAACTATGTTCAAAGATGCACACTCATACATGTAAAATTTAATAAATGCACATTCTTCATAGGAAATAAAAGGCTAGTAGCATTACCATTGTGCCCAATACAAGTCGATCAACCCTTTGCATAGTGGGGCCTAGATTTCATAGGCATGATTAACCCACCATCAAGTGATGTACATAAATGGATTATCACAGCCATAGACTATTTCATAAGGTGTATAGAAGTGGTTGTGCTTAGGGAGGATAATGAGACATCCATCCTAAAATTATACAAAGGCATTATAAGAAGATTCAATATCCCAACCACCATTATCTCTGATAATGTATTGGCTTTCCTTAAAACTAGAATTAACAAATGGGTTGCCAAGCATAACATTTAATTATTACCCTCAGGGTAATAGTCTAGTTGAGTCCACAAATAAGAATCTAATTTGTATCATTAAAAAGACCCTAGAGTATTATTAGTGCACTTAGTATACCAAGCTCAAAACTACCCTTTGGGCTGATCAAATCACACCCAAGAGAGTGTTAGGAAATTCACCCTTTATGTTGGTCTATGGAAGGGAGGCGAGATTGCCCACATTCACAAAATTTCCTTCATTATAACTTGTACATTGGCTAGAATTTATTTAGAGTGACCCATTTACAGTAATATTAATAGATCTAATAGAGCTTGAGGAGACTAGATCAAAAGTTTTATGTACCATAGATCTATAATACACCCAAATCAAGAGGATTTTTAATAAAAGGACCATTGACAGAAGTTTCCAAGAGGGAGATTTAGTGCTCAAGTAAAATGTAGAAAAATTGAAATTAGGAAGGCACACTAAGTTTGATGCAACATAGAGTGGTTTATATACAATCACTAGCTGTAAGTAGTCCAATGCTTTCCAACTTGTTAAGATGAATGAAGAGCTACATATCCCAATCAATGGGATTCATCTCAAGCACTATCCTTGTTAACTCTTGTATAAATTGTAAATAAGTAGATTAGGTTTTTTCAATTCCCTAAGCACTTTGTACACCTTATTTGAGGATAGTTTTAATTCCTCTAAGTGATGGTGTGCATTTTTTTTCTTAACTTAGGTATTTTTCCTATAATTGCCGTTGGTATAGTTTTTTGTTTTGATAAGAGGAAATTAATTCACTCAAAAGTTAGATATATAGCTAATACATTAACAGGCAAAAGATAAAAGGTTCCAAGACTTTATGCCCAATGGATCATCTCAAAGGATACTAAATTATTTCTTAGTAGGTAAGTGACCTATAAATGTCATCAAAAGTGTTGAATTTATAAGTCACCCATAGGTAGTGTAGGACTCACTAGGGCCCTATAGAAGAGTTATGTACCTACGAGATTCTAGGTGCTTTAAACAAAATGTGTATAGGCATCCCCTATTCATGCCCATGCCTAAGGTATTTAAAAACATGTCTACACAAAAATAAAATGATGATTCATGCCCAATAGGAGTTCTCAATGCATGCCAATACACAAGATCCTTCAGTACAAAACTCAAGAGGTGTACTAGCTCAAGAAGGCAATCTCCTAGGTTTTGTAAGGCCAAGTAAATGAAGTGCAAAATGAATAGTTATGAATCAGGAAGGATGCACCTAAAATCTTTGAATATTTGTGTGAATTCTTGATCAAAACCCCTCCTATGCTCATCTAATGTAGTCCCACACCTATGTGTAGTATCCTACATCTGTACCTCATCGTATGGTACAATCTCAATCCATACGCTACCCCTTTCAAAGATTCATGGATTTATAACAGTCTCATGCACACCTTGGATTCCAAATCAAGGGTGCAAGCACATTTTAATAATCATATAGTATGTAAATAAAGGGACATACACCAAGTCTTACACCACATGTAGTGATGATGTGGTGATCCAAAAAGAGGGCCTACATAACAATTACCAAGTGGCACTAGGGTATAAGGAGGTGATTGGAAATGTAGTTAAATGAATCCCAAATTTGTTTGAGTAAGTAAATGTAGAAGTGACTGTTAGACATTAGAATAGGACTACATGCCACCACTATGAATATTTTAAGGAAATCTTCCACCTGTTTATGCATATGTGTACCTTGATAAAATCTAGTTATCAACTCCCAGATCTAAATCATTAAACAAAATTCAAGAAGCATGAGTGTGGCACTAAAAAAGAATTAAAATATACATCTACTACTCTAAGTGGCACATTAATTTAAAGAGTCTTATTCAGTATAAAAGATTGTTTATTCATTTTAAAAAGGGTTGACACATTTTAACAACCTCACGTTGCTGAAATTTGCCCTTCAAGAACACTTTTGTTGGTTGAATCTTGAAAATTATTGATAATTAAGTTCACGTATCTCTATTATTCTTATGTGGTGTTTTTTATCCTTTATTATGGGTAAGCTTTTCCCCTCTCAATGTCATCCATTCTTAGCACATCTGTGTGGAACTCAGAGCTCATTTATAGGTCATATCCTGTGCACATTTGGGTCTATGCTAACACTATCTATAGATCATTTGTCACCCTTCCTAATATTACATTGTGTTCCCACATATCTATGAAAAACACTTATGCATTTAGAGTAGCCTTGGTAAAGTCTATGTGGAAACATCTTGTTCTAAAATGTTTTTAGTGTGTTGATAGCAGTAGGAGTGCTCGCTTTATTCTCAGTGCATCACCTTTTTTATTTTTAAAACTTTTTTACCTTCTCCCTCTCTTTTCCCTAAAATATTTTAGGTTTAGATTACTGTTATATTAACCTTTTTGATCTTTAGGCCTATGAACTGGTCTCAAACTAGTTTCACTTAGAATAGAAGAAATCTTGCCTAGTCTAGAAGCTCTTCCTAAGGAGTGCAAGGGTCCCACACATTGGGGATATTCTCATCATTATGAAAATACAACCAATGTTTAACATGCATAAGTGAGTCACAATACTTCCACTCTCATCACTAAACACCCTTACACCCTGGACAAGGCATTCGTGCTTAGTTCCCCACTATAGAGTATCCCTACATAGTAGAACACCCACAGGTGCATATTTCAAATAAAAATAACTACTATGGCCAAATTTTTCATATAGTTATTGATCATGAGTATCAATAAATTTCATATAAAACACTCAATCGTATTACACCTTATCTACATATTAGTGAGATTAATTGAGTGAAATCCATCACACTACTTATTTAGGGTCATTAATGTGAGAAGTTCATATTTATTATAATAATAATAATAATAATAATAATAATAATAATAATAATAATAATAATAATAATAATAATAATAATAATAATAATAATAATAAAACCAATAGTTCTTATAATTAAACTTTTCCTCACTAGCAATCACATTTTATGTTAAAATAAGAAAGTCCTATAATCATGGATTTAATCCATCAAATGCAACCTTATAAATCCAATCATCTAATTTATTTATTTCATAATAAAATTAGATATTTGTTCATCTTTCCATTTTTTTATACCATTCAAGTAGAACAAGATTAATAATCAAATCACAAAATCATAAGGGTAAGAATATAAGCTAGACAATCAATTCAATAAAAATAACTCATTCTATAATCATTTAATTTTATTTCTATTTGCATAATATAACTACTTATAAAATTAGTCAAAGTAAAATAGAAAGAGCTAAATATTATCAATTGTTTCATAACTAAAAATATCTTGATTTTCTTTATTCACTTCTATATTCAGCCATACTAAGGCTAATAATCGAACATTCATAAATTTTTGATAATTCATATGTTGTGTTTAACCATCAATCAAAATATGTGTTGGAAATATTGTCATTGATGTCAAAGGTTTAGTATTATTGGTGATAAAGGCCCCATTGCATTTAATATTGTTTATCTTGGCTAATATGAGTTAATATTTATTTAATATTAATGAATATATTTTTGGTTGCATATGAGACAAAATAAGGGCCCATGGAGAAGACGAAGAGTCACGGGATAAAGACAAAAGAAGGATGGGACACATTTTCCCATGAAGAGTCATCTTGGGGAATACCAAGAGTCACCAAGTGGAGACAAAAGAGTAAAGGGTGAATTTCTCATGAAGAGACACTTAAATGAATACGAAAAGTCACCAAAGATAAATACAAAAATGGGAAAGACGTTTTTGGTCATGAAGGGTCACCACATGACTTTTCAAATGCTTGGATATGAAGGGTCATCCAAGATTGGTGCCATTTTCCATGAGGAATGAAAGGTCACAAAGGGGGAAGGCCAAAGGTCTTTTGGAAAGCTATAAATGAAGGCTTGAGTAGCCATTTGTAATAGTGAAAGTGAGAGGTTGATTTGATATTGTAATATCTAGCTTAGAAGAGCAATTATGAGAGATGATTTGTATTTATTATATCTAGCTTAGAAGAGAAAAAGTGAGAGAGAGGAAGGTGATTTTGTATTGATATATCATTTGTTGAGATAGCAACATTGAGAGATAGGTGTGTGGTATACACAAAGGGGTTGGTACTCCTGTGGGTTGGTGCTCACGAATTGTTGCTGAGTTGGTGCTTGGTAAAGGGGTTGGTGCTCATGAATTGTTGCTAGGTTGGTGCTCGGCAAAGAGGTTGGTGCTCTTGTGGGTTGGTGCTCACGAATAGGTGCTAGGTTGGTGCTCGGCAAAGGGGTTTGAAGCTCCTGTGGGTTGGTGCTCACGAATTGAAGCTAAGGTTTGTACTTGGCAAAGAGGTATGGTGCTCCTATGGGGTTGTTCTCATGAATATATTTGAGATTGATTCTCTGTGGTTTTTCCCACATTGGGTTTCCACGTTATATTTGGTGTCTCTCTCTATCTTGTGTGGATGTTTATTGTTTAATTTTTATTGCATATCTTGAATGTTTTGATTAAGTGGAATTTGGTTAAAGGAAAGATTTATAAGATATATAATATACTGATTCACCCCCCCTCTTATTATATTCCATGCTTAACAATTGGTATCAGAGCAGGTTCCTTTAGAAAGGGTTTAATAGCTTGAAGGTAGATCAAAGGAAAAGCACAGATGGCCAAGCAGCTAAAGAAGGAGAATCAAGAGTTGAAATCTATGGTTGAAGCTCTTAAGGAAAAGGTGTGTATCTTGGATTCTAAGTTGGCTATAGAAGTAAAAGAAAATAAGATAATTATTCAGGATCTTAAGAATCAGTTAGAGGTTACAACTTCAATTTTAACATCAAAAGAAGAAGAGTGTAATCAGTTGAAGGTTAAGTTAGATTCTTTAAAGGATAATCATGAGAAGTTTATAATCAAGGTTGAGAAAGATCATGAAATATTAGTCTAAGGAAAGAAGGATGCAGGTTTTGAAGGCAAATCAAAGAAGTCGACTAGGTAGCCCAATGCTTTCAAGTTTTCAAATTCTTTTCATAGCCGTTGTTTTATTTGTCATCATGTTGGTCATAGGGCAAGATATTGTATGAGGAGAAGCAATCAGTCAAAGGGAGATCTAAATCACATTCAAGAAAAAGGTATGAGGAATATTGTTTGCTTTTGTTTTCATGAGGTTGGACATATTGCTAGATTATGCCAAAATAAAGTAAAGAGATATTCAAAGTATGTCAAAGGTTACAGAGCCCCTAAAAGATATGAGAAGAGTCAAATTAAGGTTTGGAGACCTAAAATAGTAAAGGTTGATCAGGTTGAGTTTAAGAGTGAAAATGAATTACTTGCTATAGTAGATAAAGAATCAGATAAGAAGGATTGTAAAGAATCTCTTGTTACATTTGTGCATGAGCTTTGTTAAAATATGAAAGTTACAAAAGTTGAGAAAAAGAAGAACATCATAAATGATAAGGTTAGTAAGTCAAAAAGGTTAGACATGCTTAAATGAATTCTAAAAGAAAAACACAAGAAGATCAAGGAAGAAACAGAGGAGATGTGGGAATCTCCTAAGATTTATTTCTAGAACCCTATTGTGTGGGGTGTCTCTTCTAGGCTTCAAGGAGACACTTTTCAAAATTGAAGCATGGTGGATGTTATTGGGTCTTGGATATTTTGCATGACAAGAAGGTGAATTGACAGATTAATTTGTATATCTTTTGAGGGAATATATTTTTGAAGAAAATTTTGCATCAGTATTATGGTTTGAGGCTATTAGAATGATTCTTGCATATGCAGTGTTTCAAATGATTATGGTCATAAGAAATTAGAATGTTGAAAAAGAACTAACATTTTTAGAGAGAAAGAAAAGGATACTCATGCAGATTCAATCAAGAAGGATCAAAGTTTCAAAGCTCCATTCATCAGGAAGAAGGTTCAGTTGTGTTCATAGCAGAAGAAACAACCTGAAGATTCTATGTTGGTGCAAACAGCTTTGCATGTAAGAGATAAAGATCAGCCATGGTTCATTGATAGCAAATGTTTGAGGCATATGACAAGGGAAAAGAGTAAAGAAGATCAATGGTGGTATAGTGAGATTCAGAGATAAAACCACTGCCAAGATAGCCAGAAAAAGTACTTTATTTTTGGATAATGGTAGAACCAAGACTAAGAATATTTCATAAGCATAATCTATTGAGTGTAAGGCAAATATGTGATCAAGGATACACCTTAAAGTTTCATGTGGAAGGTTTTGAGATTAGAAGGAAATATTCAAATGAGTTGATTGCAAATTCTCAAAGGACAAGTATAATCAGAT
>JARHVA010000890.1:0-10000 GCA_037957365.1 Torreya grandis | reverse complement strand
ATAATATAGTGTTGTAATAAAATAAAAATGGTCATCATGCAATAATATAAAAGTATAGCTAACTCTAAAATTAAAAATAATATAAATTAAGCAACATATAACTATCCATACATTAGCATCTGAAATCTAACTTAACTAAAATAGTAATTAGTCAATCAATAACCATAAAATCCACTAAATAATAGGTTATTAGGTTTAGAGAGGAAATCAGGATGTGACATAGGTTCTAGTGAGTCTGAGAAGTCAAAAAATGGAAATAACCATTGAAACATATCATAATATGTTTTATAGGTCTCAAGGATATTTATAAATCATAAATAAACAAATAAAGAGGTTTTGGATCAAGACATACCTCTAAAAACACACACATGGGTTTGCTAGCCTGAGAGACTATCTTTTATGGCTTAGAACTCCATGAATAAGTTAAATGTGAAGGAATATAACTAGGGGATGTTAGGGAGGTTTTAAAAATTTTACTTTATATAATTGGTTTTTCCTTAAGGATAGTATCTAGTATGATAATCATTAAGAAAAGAAGTCACCTCAAAACACTATTTTGCCTTGTGAGGAGCTTGAGAAGGCATAATTTTTTTATTATAACTTCAAGGAGTTTTTACATGGATGAAAATTGATATTATAGGTGTTATTAGGGTCCCCCTACTTCCAAAATTTATCATTGGTTTATAGGTTGAGGCCCTCAACTTTATGAACAATCATTAAGAATGAAAACAGGTCTAAACCCTCCTAAAACCCTGATAAAGACTCGATGACTATGTTTCCTCTTTAAATGACCTAAAATTAATTTTTTTGGTCTTGGGATGACTTTAGTGACATTTTTATGTCCTAATATTAACTAAATTATCTATTTGGTGTCACATGTGAAGAGAAAAAGATACATACAATGGCCTATAATTGATAGTTTTAGGCTTATTTGCAAGGATTTTGCTCTGTGAAAGCATATTGACCAGTTGTGAGGACTTGTTGAGCATGGTTAGAGGTTTTTTGGTATTCCTATAATATATATAAAACCATTCAAGTGACATACATTCTACCAAAAATATCAAGAGACCTTGTAGTAAGCAAACATGTCATCAAGAGTTCCAAGAGACCAAATGCATCTACATGTCAGTCCTTGAAGGTGGTTTACAAGCTAAACATGGATAGCATGATACTTTACTAAACCTATATGAGTTTTTCAAGATGTTATTATATTCCTCATGCAAGGAATAAACTTTTGATGAAGATATGGGTTTTTTTTCATGGCTTCTTTTGAGTTAACTGAGCTCACACAATGAAAGTGTATGTTCTTGTCAATGTGAAGAAGCTTGAGTTTTAGGTCTTACTTACATCAAGATGAGAGAATCCTTGAATTTTACAAGGATGTATTGAGAGAAAATATTAATCATGATCTTCAAGGGTGCCAAATGTCAATTGAATAACTTGTAATTATCCTAAGAAGAAGATAGTTAACTCTATGAAAAAGAGTTGTAATCAAGAAGGCATCAAAACTACAAAGATGGCCTCCTATGCCACTCTTCATGAGGATTTACATCAAAAAATATCCTATAAGGCTAATAATAAATATGATAATACACTATTTTCAATATTTATGTCACTTTTTTTTCTATTTTGTAATTGATCTGATCAATTAAAAATAGTTCATGAGTTTTCTTCTTGTGTTATCCTTCTCTCTTATTCCAATTCATATATAAATGAGGCATTGAAAGGCATTGTATTCCATCCTCCACTTGAGTATGGTGAATCCATAATAATTTTTTAATCCATTTAAATAATATACAAGATGGTTATACCTTCTCTTAAGACTATATCCTAGTGAGTGTGCATGAATGATTGATCTTGTCTAGTGTTGATTAAGTTCTCCTTGACATGGTGTCTCACTCTATCACCTATATGCACTTTGAACTCACTCTTATAGGTCATATGAAGTGTTTAAGTAGTATTTTGAAGGTTAATTGAGGCAATATCTCATTAGTGTCTTTATTCATCTTGGAAATTATCCCCCCTGGCCTAATCATCATCTACTACCTTCGCATTGAAATATTGATGTAAAAAAAGTAGATCAGGATTATTTTATGAATACGTCAACTCTATTCTCATTATGAATCTACAAATTTGTGGTAGTGGTCAAAAAATTATGTGAATCACCTCCTTAGTTAGGTTGTTTTCAATAATTTATAACCATTTTCCCTTGTTTATAGTAGGCTTAGTTGTAGATTCAAGGTGAAACATCAAAGGAGATATCCCTATCTAGATATTCACCTCATTGATTAGGCCACCCAAAACCTATAGGTGTCTCCATGTTATCACCTAAGTGAGGAAGTTTGAATAACCTCCTCAAGGCTAAAATTTAGTGTGATAACAGTTCTTGCACATCCAGTGGGATAAAAGATTTCATTCATTGAATTTTTTTTGGTGATGCTCTTTAGTACATCAACATATGGAGGCATGAACACAAGAATCAATGGTTAATCCATGTGATTTACAACTATCATAATCAAAGTGAGTGACTATAAATCAAAAAATTGGTATGTTTCTTCACAATTATTTTGATGAAAATCCATATTCCTTACCTACATATCCTTCACATCAAGCTAATGATTTTTATGGATTATCCTCAATTATCCCTTCAATATCATATTATCCTTGTCATATCAATTACCCACCTCCCACCCCTTCTCATGCTCCCAATTAGTCTTTGCAAATTCATTCTTCCCATAGTTATCTCGAAGAAAGTTATATAGAGGTAAGACTTGAGTTTTAGAGTCAAATGAAAGAGAATGATAGAATAAGGGAGTAAAATAGGCATCAATAGGATCTTTCATAATAGTCTTTTTCCTTGAGAAAGAGTTAAAGTATATGGGGGAGTATATAGCTAGGCAAGTTTAGGATAAGAAAGAGAAAGAATCTCATCTACTCATATGAATGTTAAAGAATGAAATATTAATGAGAAAGATGGATAAAAGAGTATAGCTTAACCAAGTTTTCCCTATTCATCTCATTAAAAATATAAGGGACTCATTATAGTTTTCAAGGAGTGAGTGGGTATCTTTTGAGGAAGGAAACCAACATGTCCTAACCAATGAAAGGCTAGGAATAAAATATTTAATTCAATGCATTGAGGATAGGTTAGTAAGATGGGAGAAGCAAGAGGTATAATACCATAAACCTCAATTACCCTCTCCAACCCCAAGTTAGTCTTATTTTTTTCCAAATCATATTAAAGCTACAAATCAACATCAAAATAAGTTCCATGAGCCTCCTAATGAGTCCACTATATTCAAAATTCCAAGTAGGAATATTTTCACTCCTCAAGAAAAGCCTAAGCTTATGAAATCTTCAACCATTTTTCCTAAATAACCTAAAACCATTCCATCTTGGAGTCCTTATTGTAATATTAATTCTAATTACATCATTACAATCCTTAAGAATTAACCTCCTCCCATTCCCATCCAAAATCAAGAGAGATAAGAAGTTATAGAAGCCACACCAAAAAAAAATCTAAGTTGGAAGGAAACTCTTCATATGCAATACCAAGATCGAGAGAGAGAAAAGATGTTAGAAGTCAAGCCATTTTGAGTTACCAAGCTTACCAATACCTTCACCTATCTCTCAAGTATTAGTTTTCATGAGTCTCAAATTACATGAGAGGTTGATAAGTTGGTTATTTAGTGGAAGAAATAAAATAAAAATATCTTGACACAATTTCCTCCATCTCATCCACTAAATAAATCATATTGCCCTCCCACCATCTCCCATTTAGAAGGAAAACTTATTGTATGGGAATTAAGTGAAGATATTGCAAGTGAGGAAGAGAATGTCTCTAGTGGGTATGATCAAGAGATCACCATTGATAATCCCCTTCATAGGGAAAAATAGAAAGTAGGTGTGAAACAAGAGAAACATGATGAACTAAACCTTTCTTGGGTAGATGAGCTTCCATATTCCATGGAGGAAGAGAGTGATCAATTTGTAGAACATGAACTTCAAGATGTCCAAGAATAACCTGAAGTAATGGTTGAAATGGGGATTCTTGATGAGCAAAATAAACTTCATGAGGTTTGGCAACAATTATACCATGTTTTCCTAGAAGAACTTGAATATCCTGTTATGAAATCTTTGGAGAATTTTATAAAAAAACTTGAAGGAGATTATATCCTTCAAAATCATCTAGAAGGGTTTTCTATCTTTAATTAATTTAAAGATCAAGACAATCTTAAAGACAATAGTGGGCAAATTAGGGATGTTAAGGAGGTTTCAAGCTTGTAAGTTTTAGAAGCATAATGACTAAGAGGGTGGGTGAATTAGTCTTCAAAAACTTTCATTCAATTACACTTAAGCAATCATGAACCATTCAAACAACCATATATATCTAGAAAGCATAAGAAACTATCCATATAAGCATGAAACACAAAAACATATCACATATGTGGGAAAAACTCAAGGGGAGTAAAACCCACTGATATCTACAAATGGAATATAGTCATATAATAAAAAATTAAATTTATTTAAATGCCAATTCCACGTGGAACACCAGCCCCAACTATCCAAGAACCCACTTGACTAGGCTTTAGGATGTACCCACTTTCAAGGAAGTACCAACCCCCTAGATGACTCAAAACCAACTCAACCACCTAATTGACTTGATCACCTTCATAACATCTTGTTTCTCACATAATATATTATGATCACATTATTTATATCTTCACACTCTTTAACCTTCTCAAATAGCCTTCTAGGCTTCTTTGCTCAACTAGGTCTCTTTAAGACTGATTAGGTAATATGCCATTGAATTTCATACACACAACTCCTATTTGATCTTCATGATAGTATATCTACACTCCTATGATGGTCTACAATCCCTCATTCTATTCTTAAATCTTATATTTCATTTGCTTCTCTTCTCTCTCTTTTTTTCACAAGCTAATTAGGCCTAAAACTCCTTATTCTTATACAAGCCTCTTATTCATACACCTCTTGGTCATCCACACACACTTGACCACTTAGATTGGATAAAAAATAGGCCTTATGACATGTTATAATTAATAATCAATCATTACATTAGGTTTTCCATAACTCAAATAGACCAAATCCTTCTTTAGGTTTTATGGAGACCTAATTCCATTAGGCCTACTTTGGGACACATTACCTTATGACCACTTGGAACACTCTACACCTCTATACATGACACAAAATTTGCTTAAAATAATAAAATATTCCTTATCCAACATCCTCTAAGTATCATGACACATTTTAGGTCCAACCACCACTTGAAATAATCCATTAACACTATTCACATTAGGCCTTTATACACACAAAAAGTCTATAAAATAATAAAATATTCCTTATCCAACATCCTGTAAGTATCATGACACTTTTTAGGTCCAACCACCACTTTAAACACTCCATTAACACTGTTCACATTAGGCCTTTATACACATAGAAAAGTCTATCTTGGAAAATTGAAGATAACACATCATTTAGACACATAACATAAAAAAATAACTTATATAGAAACTACATGACCTAAAAAATATCAACATATGCTTTGGACACTTCAACTCAAGGCATAGAGCCTCAAACTCATCATTACAACTTGCTCACTCAGAACTGCCAAGACTGCCAAAAACATAGCCATAAAACATTGACCTTCAACACTTGTATGACCACTTTAAAATACTCCTGATGCATTAAAATGATACTCAAATATGTAAAAAACATTTTCAAACACAAAAATAATAAGTTCTAATGGAAAATATTAGACATACATACCAATCTCTAGACTTCTCTCCTCACAATCACACTAGAACCGGATAAGACATTTTAGATTCAATGTTTTCACCACTATAACTAAATTAAAATATCTCTACCAAGAATTAATAGTAAATAATATTCCAAAAAAACATCTTAATTTAATTTTATCCATCATTATACCCTAAAAACACACCAAAAATCAACTTTCACACTGCCTAGATTTTGCACTATTTGCACCATTAAGCCTATTAATGACTAGCCTAATTGGATCACCAACTTAGATAAATTAAGGACTAGAACATATCCAAAAAAAATCATGTAAATTAAACATGAGTCTATAACTTATTCTTCCATCTATTTACTTGTTATGTCTAATGCAACTTTTGACTTCTACAATAACTTCTTTAGAAACAAGCTCATAACTCAACATTTTATCTCTTCTCTCTCTAACCAATACCACCTAGAGGTACCTAGGAGAGTCCAATACAAGATTCAATAGAATGACTAATAAATTAAATCCATCTTGAGAAATTTTAATAAACATAATCAACATTGGGTCATCATTAGGGTTCTAAGAGGGTTTAAACTAGTTTCCACTATTAAAGATCGTTCATAAAGAATAGCCCCTGAATATAAAAAATAATGCCTATAATTTTGAGCTAGGAAACTTAACCATCTACCATGAACTTCTTAGGTTCGCATTAAAAGGTTTTACAAGCTAATGAGCATAATTAAAAACTTCTTAGGTTGAGAACCCTTCATTCTACACACTCAAGAGACCTCTAAACAACTTTTCATGCCTTTTCCTTCACACTATGACCTCAAACTACATCAAGAAACTTAAAACAACATACCTCACCTCTCAAAATTACTACACAAGATCAAACACCTTGAAATTTGATTATGACCCCTCATTATGCCACTCTCTCTCTCTCTATCTACTCTCTAGACCTTGACTTACAAACCATATGAGGCCTTAACATTGACATTCATGCCTCTTTTAATGCACTCTACACCTCACTCACGTACTCAAAAAACATCATAAAATCACACATGACTATGTTCACTCATCTCGCTAAGACACCATGATCATACCTTCTCATAAGGTCTCTTCATACCATGACTAGGCTTAGGATACTTAAGCAATTGACCTCAAAGACTTGCTACCTATGCATTTGTCAATAATGGAAACAAGACAACAACACTCATAACCATTATAATACTCTCTTTCACACTACATACTTTCAATTCTCATAAACTTGTCACAATACACACTTCCAACTAGCCTTGCTCTCAAAAACACTCTTATATACCTAATTAACATCATACCTTCATAATAACCTTCAATGACAACATTGACAACTTAAAGCTAACCTAAACCTTGACACCAATCTTAACATCAACCAATAAAAATGACAATGCTCAAAAACATCACCTTATCATATCATACACATACCTTAGTGGCCACTCACCATGCACCTTCAATAGATTTACCTTGACATCAATGACATCAACCTTAACATCAATAACAACAACACCAACAAACTCCCCCTTTTTCATTGATGGAAAACACACTACAACCTAATCATTCTCAACTCCCCATTCTATTCTTTCTCCCCCTTTGACATTAATGATAAAGGGTCTTCCAAAAATTTCCATTTGGTCCTTGGACCTAAAATTCAATAACAAACACAATGAGATGATGTCAAAAACTCACCTTAGGCTCAAACCAATTTTTGTAGACAACTTTTGGAACACTTGAACTGTACCTCAAGAAACCATGCTTCTTATGATTTCTACTTCACTATCTTAACACTTCATAAGATAGAGATAGAAATTTCTTCCTAATCTAATGCTTCTCCTCATAGACACTAGATGACAACCACTCTTATAAACTAATCATCATCTCAAAAAGATACATCTCCCTTTGGTATTCATTCTCCCAAAACTAGTTTTTTTCTCAAATAATCATGATCACACTTGCAACATCTGAAATCACACCTTTTTACAATAAAATCTCAACACAAAAAATATGAAGCATTATAGGAACATTCTCCCCATTACTCCATTCATACCTCCTTCATATGAAATTAGATCATAAGACCACTCACCTTGTCCTTTACATGATTGATATGACTCAAACCTTTGATCACACACTAGGCCATCATATTCTTGATGTCAACTAAAAAGTTAGGGACTCCCCCTTTGTCTTCATATCTTGAGATCAAAACATGAGTCATTAAGAATCTTAGACCATCCTCACTTTCCTTCAAACATATTTATACCAATACCACTTCTTAACATAGATCAAACTCAACTACCAATTTCTAGAAATAAGGAACAACTTTTTGTTTACCTCTCATATACCAAAAAACACTTCCATCTCTATCAACATTCTTCAACATGTCTTCATGATATCTACCAATATTAAATTGATTGATGCATGTATCTATGAATCCTAATGCAGTCAACCCTTATCATATGGTACTAGAATAAAACAAACTCAAGAGATTACCAATTATCCATGTTATCACAAGACAAATGATCCTTTAGGATCCTTTTAAGCTTGGTTAGCCCCTTTAGCTTGGTGTCTTAATCTTATGAGTAGTAAAAAAATGAGTTGATAATGAACACTCTTGATAATATTCAATATCTAGCCTATTTTGTACCATAGAAAATGGTCCACTTTGGTTTGTAGACTAATTAGGATTAAGCTTGACTATCTTTGGCTTCCACACCTTGGTTTATCTTCTTTTTTAAACTCTAAGATTTTGAATCTTCTTGTTATGTCTTGGTGATTCATGATGATATAATATTTCAATATGACTAATGTTATGACAATTATAGAAAAAAACATCACTCATACATCTTGACTGATGTAGACTGTGACTCCTTCCATAGTCCCATGAGTACTCATTTTTAGAGGGTCTTCTACACTCTCTTACTCTATAGCCAAACTAACTACATGAGAAATAGTAACCATTAAATGAATTTGTATACTTATGGTGTTAAGATGTCTAATGGAATTTGTCTTCATATTGTTCTTGAGGTTGACCTTCTTGTTGACATTGGCATTCTCCTTATTCTTCTTTTGGTCTACTTTGAAACTAAGACCTGCCTTATCATTGGTAGACTTTTGACTACTCAAAATGTCATTAAGAGCCTCAGTGCTCTTTTCAAACTTCTCATAGGTCTTCATCTTGATTTTTGTTTGATCCAAATTTTAATTTGATGACTCCATTTTTTATTCAAACATGGTGAATTCTTCTTCCTTATTATTTAGGCTAACAGTGACTATCTCTATCTAAATTTCAACTTGATTGATGATCTCATCATGTTATTTGGATGTGTTACTCAATATCTCCTCAAACAAACTAATATGCTCTTCATAGTCCTTAACTAATGAATTTAATTTATGATTTTTCTTCTTTACAAGTTTCAACTCTTCTAAGTCACTTATCAGTTCTATGTCAAAGTTTACCTCAACTTCTTCTTCATCTGATCCATTAACCATATCTCCAAAAATCATGAAACCTTCTTCTTGGGAGCAACCTGCTTCTTTGGCCATGAAAATAACTTCATTTATAACTTGATCAACACATTCATCATCACTTTTAGAATCACTCCTTTCACTCTCATTAGGTTAACTACTATCTTCTTTGGTATACAAGCTTTTCTTGCTCTTGAAAGACTTCTTCTTTCCATCATACTTTTTGAAACTCTTCTTGTTCTTTTCCTCATCATGAGGTTCATCAACTTATTCATCATCCTCAACCTTATTCTTGTGAGGAAATTTATTAGAAAAAATGTCCAATCTCACCACCATTGAAACATTTTAAAGGTAGCTTACCCTTGTACTTACCAAATCCAGTCTTCAATTTCTTAGCAAACATGGTTATCAATTCATCATCATCAATATCTGAACATACCTCATCTTGACCTTATTATATTTTGAATTATTCTCATATTTGAATGATACTTCCTTATTGGGAGGTATTTCTTCATTTGTTCTCATCTCATAGGTAGTCAAGATACCATAAAGCCCATCCATTTGAAGTGTGTTTAGATCTTACATTTATTCTAATGTAGACACCTTTTAATTAAATTTAGAAGTTAGGGATATCAATACCTTTTTTTAAATTGTAGTTTAAAATTTTAGACTCTTTCACTTATTCTTTGAGACGTCTGATGACATTGACAACTTCATCAACCCTTAATAGGTAGGATA
>JARHVA010000889.1:4077500-4262481 GCA_037957365.1 Torreya grandis | reverse complement strand
ACCAAGTGGTCATTTTTCTCATGTATCACCATCATATATCCATGGCCTCTAGCTATTATCCCTAACTCACTATTAAAATTGTTGAGCACAACCTCCTAGGAGCTTATAAACAACATGATGTCTTTGTTGATGACAAACCTTTAGTCAAAAATCCCAAATATGTTTTTATAATCATATAAAATTTAAAATTAGTTGACTTAGGCATGGATAATAGCACCCAACCTATAGGTCCTCTTTCTTTCTCACTCAACCCTTCTCGGCTAGACTTTCATTGATTTCTAATCACTCATAGCTTCTCAAAATTAGCTTTTCAAGACCTAGGTAGCCCTCCCAGACCTAGATACACACCCTCAAGGCTCATCCTCCTAGGACAATAGTGACCAATTTAGATAAGGGCATCAAAATTTATGGGTGTCTTATTTCTGACACTATTGTCCAAGTTCATTTTCACCTCTAATGATCAGGTTCTCCTGATTCCTTATCTTTTCCCCTATCAGCCTAATACAAGTTCATCTAACCTAGGATCATTAGTTTCCCTATAAAACGCCATTCAATGTCCATTTAGAATGGTTGTCACTCATTCTCAGGAAAAGATCAAGAATATAAGAAAGTACACTCAAGCACTCTTCCCTCTTATCTACATACAACCTTCCAAGACCAATTCAATCCTATTCAGCACTCATACCAGCCTGTAATCATCTAAAGTACATGCTAGTTTCAAATTATAGTTTGCATACATCACAAAATTTCACCAAGCACTTCAAATGGGAGAACTAAATTAACTTGATCCATCTTCAAAGTATTGGTATGTAGGCATTATTCCCACACATGGGGTGTGAAGTGCGTCTAGCATATCCTTTACACACTAACCCCTTCTCTCTTTCCAAAATTTATTATTCAAGTTCAAGTACTAGGAAATATTAAGGGTTTTAAATATTAAATAAGATATACAATTAGATCCACATATAATTAGGATTTGATGTTTCACTGCCAAGGTGTTAAATACCTACCAAATAAAACCCCAAAAAGTTAGGTCACTAGGACAAGAATGTTGGAATTATATAATAGTGCCAAAATTGGATAATAGCTCTGAAAAGTGGACTAAAATGCCAAGTAGTAGGGTGTCCTGATTTTATCACTCTTATCCAATCCACAAAAAATTAGGTTCTATTTGTGATAGTCTACCATCCCTGCATAGCAATTTTTAGATCTTGAATCATCTGTTTCAACCCAGATTAAGCTAAGTTTTATTTCTCTACACTTCTTGCTATTTTTAGAAAAGATAAAATATATATCTATTTGCATAAATCATTAGGATAATTAAGGCACATTAATTACTAGTTTAAATTTACTCAAACCCTTTTATTTTCTTAGGAATTAAACACCTAATTCCCAAAAATAATAAAACATTTGGTGAACCCAACTTAGTTCGAACTGCCACACAAAAATCCTAGAAACCCTAGGGATAATTATTTTTGATTTTTTGCAATATTTTATTGATTTTTCCTAAAATTAAAAATTAAAAAACTACAAATTAATTGAATTATTTTCAATACATTCACCCAAAACCCTACTTTGTACATACTAGGTCCTATTTGCATAAAACCACTTTCAAACCACTAGGAAAAATATACTACTAATTTTGAAATATTTTCAAATATTTTCTCACTTTTTCAAAATTAAAACTAAAAATTTTCTATAAAATTTTCAATTTGACATTTCACTACCAAGGTGTTACATACCTACCAAATAAAACCCCAAAAAGTTAGGTCACCAGGACAAGAATGTTGGAATTATATAATAGTGCCAAAATTGGATAATAGCTCTGAAAAGTGGACTAAAATGCCAAGTAGTAGGGTGTCCTGAGTTTAGCACTCTTAACCCAATCCAAAAAAAAAAATAGGTTCTATTTATGATAGTCTACCATCACTTCATAGCAATTTTTAGATCTTGAATCATTTGTTTCAACCCAAATTAAGCTAAGTTTTATTTCTCTACACTTCTTGCTATTTTTAGAAAAGATAAAATATATATCTATTTGCATAAATCATTAGGATAATTAAGGCACATTAATTACTAGTTTACATTTACTCAAACCCTTTTATTTGCTTAGGAATTAAACACCTAATTCCAAAAAATAATAAAACATTTGGTGAACCCAACTTAGTTCGAACTGCCACACAAAAATCCTAGAAACCCTAGGGATAATTATTTTTGATTTTTTGTAATATTTTCTTGATTTTTCCTAAAATTAAAAATAAAAAAACTACAAATTAATTGAATTATTTTCAATACATTCACCCACAACCCTACTTTGTACATACTAGGTCCTATTTGCATAAAACCACTTTCAAACCACTAGGAAAAATATACTACTAATTTTAGAAATATTTTCAGATTTTTTCTCACTTTTTCAAAATTAAAACTAAAAAATTTCTATAAAATTTTCAAATTACTGCACTAATTTTTAAAAATATCATTTAAAACCCTAATTGTATCAAATGCATTCTCAATTATTTTTAGTACTTTTTGCATAATTTTCTAAAAAATTAGTTGCATATTTAACTCAAAAAAATCAAAATCAAATTCAAATGTTCATAGTATTTTGCAAATAAAATTTTGGAAAAATCCTTAGTTACATGTACTAGCTCTTTCTTTGTTGTTTGAGGTATCACCTTACATTCATACAAAATCCCTAGTTTCATGTACTAGCTCCTTCTTTGTTGTTTGAGGTATTACCTTACATTCATACAAAATACCTAGTTATATATACTAGCTCCATTTTGTTTGTTGAGATATCACCTTACATGTTTAACAACTCAGTGTCCTTTTTGTGCAAATCCCAAGTCACTATTTCTTGGACTTTGAATTTCTTATATTTAGTACTTTCTATTTCTAGAATATTGCCTATTAACACATATTACAAAACGTTTTAACACATTTAAATTGTTTTTCTACTTTATCAATAACCCAATATACCAGTTTTGATGAAACTAATAAAAGAGAACTTTAATAATTCTTTACTAGACATCCATATATACAAGATTACATGTTTAGAATTTTACAAAAAAAACATTAAAAAGTAACCAATGGGAAATCTTATCAAACCATAGAGCAACAAATTGTAAATGACATTACGAGGGTAACTATGTCTCAATAACCCCTATAGTAGCCGAACCTTCTTCTATGCCACCAGCTATAGCTAGTACATCCCTATCCCCTAATGTAGCAGCCCTTATGCAAGTGATCCAATCTCTTCAATCCAAGGTGAAACATCTTGAGCAAGGTACAAATAGACCTACATAGGCATTGGATTCTTTTTTACTTTTGCATACACCATTAGCATGTCACATTGCTTCTACACCTTACCACAAGGATTTGTTCAACCCAAGCTTACTCTTTATGATGGCAAGGGTAACCAAAAGACACATTTAAGAGATTTTTATGTAGCATGTTTGGATTATGTACCTAATGATTGGCTACTTACCAAACTCCTTCCATGGAGACTAAAAGATTATGCTCTATAATGATTTTATAGTTTACCAAATCAGTTAATCACAACATTTAATACTTTAGTAGACATGTTCCTAGCACATTTAAGTATCAATATTGGTGATAAGGTCTCATATGCATAGATTTTACAATAGAAATAAAGGCCAAATGAGCCTTTCACAGATTATGTTCTTAGATACAAGACTATTTTGGCTAAGTTAATTATCCCCATGGCTGATCAAGAGCTATAGGACATCTTCAAATAGAGCCTTTTACCAGTACTACATGAATCCATTATGTTCAAAATATTCTCTCCCTTCACTAAATTGTGTCATACACTTAAGGGAAGATAAGTCAAGTTAATCTCAATGGGAAAACTCAAGTATTCAAATACTCCAAACACAAAAAATAAGATTAATAGTATAGTCCCAAACAAGGTTAACATTACTGACAACAAGAATCAAAATCAACTAAAAATCAATGTGGCTTCAGATCCCCCTCTACATGTGGTTTTGTCAGTACCTCCTCGATGTGCATTTACAACTTTACCAGTTTCTCTAGCTAGAGTTCTACAATAGTTATTAGAATACAAAATTATAACTCTCCCACCTATTCAAGAAGTAGATCCATCAAAGCCTCTTCCATAGGGATATAATTAGTAGGCATTTTGAAATTTTCATAGGGTACTAGGCCACACAATAAATAGATGCATTAGTTTGCAAAATAAGATACAAGATTTGATAGATGATAATCTACTGGATTTAGGCACTTTAACTAAGCCTCAAAAGATAAAGCCAACATAAGATAAGGCTTTGAAAATATTTTCAAATCCATTTCCATAGCATCCAAAATAAGAGAAAGAGGACACATTAGGTGTTTATTGTACATACCATACACATCCTCCACTAGCTACATACCAAGCATCTTCAATCGAGACACATCCTTTGAGGGGTTTGATAGGTGTGTATGAGTCTAGAGTTCTAGCTAGACCTTCAATATCTTTTTAATAATAGGAGATTATGGAGTATGATATAAGTTACAATGCACTTTTTATTAGAGCACATATCCATAATTAGCCTATCCACAATGTACTCATTGACAATGGTTCTAGTTTTAATATGTGAACCTTCACACTACTATAGAATTTGGGTTATTTAGAGTAGGATATCACTCTAACATATATAGTTATTTGTGGTTTTAGTGGGCATGTTCAAAGTTTATTAGGTGAGATAGTACTTCCATTATAGGTTGGTCTTACACATGTGGATACACCATTCACTATAGTTTCCAATGCAAGAGTTTTTGACATATTATTTGGTTGACCATGGATTCAAAAATTTAAGGTAGTACCTTCTAAAATTCACATATGCATGAATTTCATTCATGATAATCAGGGTATTACAATTGGAAAAGTTATTTATGAGTCAACACTTCCCACTTTAGAGCCATCTACTAGATTTTAGTCACCAAATCCAATTCTTCCACCAGTTTTAGCCTCTCTTCCAACTTTTGTTGTAAGTCCACTTCAGTATCATCCATATTTAAAAAATCCATCACTAGTATAGAGGGTTCATACACCCCCAAAACTTAAGGATTCTAGAAAACTTTTAGCTACAATATTCACACCTAGAGCAGTTATATTGCAGTCTCATATAACTACATAGAGAGCACCTATTCACATAGCTCCTTCTCCTCCTTTTAAATGGGTCCCTAAGCTCCCTAAAATTTTATCCACTTCTCAAAGTCATAGGGGGACCCCACATTTGGCTTTCACTTTAGATATTTTAGAGAAATTACAACATGCACACATTTTAGCTTTACAATCTTAGTCATACACTCATGCCTCATGATCATGCACAATCCCATTATTTGATACAAGACACTATGACAAGGAGTCTCATCCGAGACTCTCAGTTAGTATCATTACTTTTTATCATTGATTGTACATATAAACTCTTCTTCTTACTTGTACATAGTTTAAATATTTTCAAAAATATGAAAACAATACAAAAAATTCAAAACACAAAAACATTCAAAAAATTCCAAAAATATTTTAATTATACGCATCATCCATGATTTTCATTACTAATATCATACTATGACTTACATTTTCTATTTCATGCTATTGTATGCAAATTTTCTACATTACCATGCTTCACTTGATCTTCTTTGAGTGTGTGCAGTGACATCTAGCTACTTGATTGCTTCATTCTACCCATAAAGGGGGCATTCCTACTTCTACATTCAAGACATACATTGTTATACATACCCATTGGGGGCATATTTTACATGATTACACCATCTAAGTTATGTCATTTCTACACCACACACTCTAAGTTATCATGTTGATATACATTACTTTATAGCTTACATAGAATACTATATTGACATCTCACTAATATCTAGCACTTATGTATTTCTTAGCATATACCTAGTCTTGTACTACACATGTTTTGTGTACTTTCATATTTTATTTAATTAGTTATATGTGTTTTTATCTTCTAGTTCTTACATGATTTCTCTAATTTCTTAGCGTAGCTTGTGTGATTGCATATTCAATTCCATCTTGTCTCCTACTTGTGCCTTAGGACATTTTCCAATGTCCTTTGCTTCTTTTTCATGTATGTTCTTTAGGACATTTACCAATGTCCTTTGCTTATTTTTCATGTATGTGCCTTTGGAAATTTTCCAATGTCCTTTGTTTTTACTCCAATGTCTTATATTGCTTATTTCACTTGTATGTGTATGAGGCATTTGAACATTCCTTCCATGCCTGTTTCTAATTTGAGTGACATGTACCCATGCCCCTTATTTTCATGGCACCTTAGCCCATCTAGTATGGTTTTTTATTCTTGCTTGTTTTCTTGTTGCTTGTCAAATGTGTAAAATCCCATGATCCATATCATGCATTTGTTTTGCTTTCTTGGATGCCATGATGGACATCATGTTCCATCCCTCCAAACTAACAACTAAAAACTAATATCTAATGTTACCAGTCTAGTTTAGTATCATGCACATACTTTCACATTGTTATATCTATCTAGGCATACCCATATTAATCTAACAATATCTCAATACAAAAATTTATATATCTTGAAACATTTTGTTAAAAATCAAATGCTATATCATATGTCTTTTTAGAATTAACACACTTATAGGACTCTTTTCTTTTGAGGGCAGTCATTATAGGTTCATCATTCCTACCCTCAAAAGAGGGGGCATCAAATAGGGGATTTATCATAGAGATAAAACCTCCTAGTAATTAGAACAATAAAATTCAAAATAGTTAGCATAGAATCCAATCATCAAACCAATTAATTTAGAGCATTAAAACATGAACAGTCTCAGATCATCAGTTATTTTTCACACCAAACAATAGCACTAGAAATGGATAGTAGCACCATAAATTAGATAGTAGCACCATAAATAGGGGTGTCCATATTTTGGCACTCTTTTATAGGTATAAAAACACTCAAGGTTTCTAGAAATAGGTAAAAAGTTCAGTTCAAGGATAGTTTTTGCACTTTTAGATCCTTCAAATTTAGTAGTTTCAACATAGTTTTCTCATATACAAGGGGTTATCATGCACGACATGATTGTTCTCACTTTTAGTTTAGATTGGGTAGTTGGCATAACTTACAAATTATAATCCATATTCTAGACATCAGTGATTGGGGGAAATGTGTGTGGCACATTGATCTTTTATTTTTGAGTTTAGTTTATTCTAGGCATTCTCAGTAGTTGAATGCCTTACTCCATCTACAATTGGTTGGAATCACATTTGAGTTAAAATTTCATACAAGTTTAGCTTTATAAGTACCCAATTTCTTGATTTGGATTTCATACAAGCCTAGTACATTAGTTTTGGAGTGGATTTCATACAAGCCTAATCTGAATCTTTCGAAATGGCCAAGAGTTGCCTAGTTTCTAGCACACATTTGGCTATCTATGCTATAGTGTTATATTCTAGCACATTCATGGGATATATGAGCCATACCATATGACATATATTCTATATTGGTATCACTTCATAGATTCACTTCATGTGTAAATGATGGAGCCAAAGGGCCAGCCTTTATATTCTTAAGCCACCAATTTAGAGGGATTGGACATATAGTCCAGACATTGATTAACACATGCATGATTCATTAAATTCACTTGGTGACAATGGAGCCAAAGGGATAGCCTTTAAATTATTGATCCACATTTTAGGGAATTGAGCACTCAGCTCCATTCATGATATTACTCTTGATTCAACACATATTCAACATAATCTAACATCATATCAGGTTTTGTATTGGTTCACATACTTGGTGATATATATTTATTCCTCTCTCTTCTTTTAATTAGTTTTTGTAAGTTATTATTTTAGATATAGAATATTTAGTAAGAACTAATATATTTCATTTTTTTTTAGATTCACACATCATAGTATGCTTTCTCTACGCACATTTAACATTGCACAACTTCATGAGATTTTCCCTCATAGGTAAGTTTAGGTATGCTTTATATTTTTCCTTTATCCTAGTATTTTACTTTGATGCATCACTAGAATAAAGGAGGGGGGAAATGTAATCATATAAAATGTAAAATTGGATGACTTAAGCATGGTTAATAACACCCAACCTATAAGTCCTCTTTCTTTCTCACTCAACCCTTCTTGGCTAGACTTTCACTGATTCTTAGTAACCCATAGCTTCCCAATCTTTGTTTTTTAGGACCTAGGTAGCCCTCTCAAACCCAGATCCATCCCCCTAGGGCTCATCCTCCTAGGATAATATTTCCCAATTTGGATAAGAGCACCAAAATTTAGGGGTGTCCTATTTCTGATGCTATTATGTAAGTTTATTTTCACCTTTAATAGTTAGGTTTTCTCAATTCCTTATCTTTTCCCTTGTCAGCCTAATACAATTTTATCTAACCCAAGATAATTATTTTCACTATTAAAGGACATTCAATGTCTATTTATAAGGGTTTACACTCATTCATAGGAAAATATCAAGAATACAAGCAAGTACACTCAAGCACTCTTCCCTATTCTCTACATACAACCTTCCAAGACCAATTCAATCCTATTCAAGCACTCATACTAGTACATAGTAATTTAAAGTACATTCCAATTTCAAATTATAGTTTTCATACATCAAACAAAGCACTTTAAATTGGAGAACTACATTAGCTTAATCCCTCTTTGAAGTATTGATATGTAGGCAACATGCCCACACACGAGGTGTGAAGTGCATCTAGCATATCATTTACACACTAACCGCTTCTCTCTTTTCCAAATTTGCTATTCAAGTTCAAGTATTAGGATCTCCTAAGGGTTTTGAATATTAAATTAGACACATAATGAGCTCTACATAGAATTAGGCTTCAACATTTCACTACCAAGGTGTTACAGACCTATCGAACAAAACCCAAAAAATGTCACTAGGACAACAATGCTAGAATTGGACAATAGTACCAGAAGTGGACAAGATATTCAAAAAGTGGACTATACCACCAAGTAACAAGGTGTCCTAAGTTTGATGCTCCTATCCAATCTATAAATAGAGTTATGAGTACTATTTACAATAGTCTATCATCCCTACACAAAATTTTTTAGATCTTGAATCATCTGTTTCAACCTAGATTAAGCTAAATTTTATTTATCTACACTTCTTTCTATTTTTAGAAAAGATAAAATATATATCTATTTGCATAAATCAGTAGGCTAATTAAGGCACATTAATTACTAGGTTACATTTACTTAGACCCTTTTATTTACTTAGGAATTAAACACCTAATTCCCAAAAAGAATAAAATAGTTTCTTTAATCATTCCTCCTATTGAATCTTTCTCTATTATTAGGCCTCTAAATAAAAAAAGTTACAAATAAATATATTTCCCCCTTCATCTTTTCCTAAGTGTACCTCTCTCCATGATATTTTGGTGGACCCTATTTATCTATATTCTAGAGCTCCATCCTATAACTCTACCCATATTTATAGTGATGTGCTACCTATTTATTTAGTTCTTAATCCTATATCCTCTAAGGAACCTACTCTATCTCCTACCCTTGTTAATAAATGAGAGAAAAAGAAAACAACAAATATCATTATAATTATATATGAATCTAAAACTTTGGAGAAAAGAATCAATCTTCATAAGGAAGATAAAAATCTATTCTAAATGAGAATGAAGAATTCAAGAACAAGATTAATCTTCTTATACTCTAAGTTTTTGAAGAGTGTGTACTTTAGAACCTAATCCTAAATAAAGAAGAAGGATATTTAATAGAAACTATGGAAACGTTAAATAATAGTTTGTCCCAATTGGAGGAAATAATATCTCAAAGTGATACTAAAAAGAAGAAACTTCCATCAAATATTGACAAATTTCTTTGAATTAATGGAGAAAATATAAAAACTACAAAAAGCATCACAATCATGAAAGAATACCTAAATGAAAATAATGAAAAATAAATGGGAAATATAACCAATAAGATATTAATAATGAAAGGAAAAGGAAATGATACGTGGACTATAAAGGTGAAATTTTATTCTATGATAGACCATCTCAACTTCATGGCTAAAGAATCAAATGTAGTAAAGGCTCTTATTAAATTTGGATCTTATTAGCTGATCTTTGGCTTACTCTTTGCTATTTTATATTTATTTTTGGTTATCTCTTTTATTTTTTGGAGGGGTTTTTCCATGATTTATTTTTTTGATGATCTTATGTTGTAACTTTTGTTCTATATTCCTCTTTTCATTGTTAAGATTTAGGGAAATTTCACTTCTTTTTGACCTTTAATAAAACAAATAAGTATAAGCATTCTTCCATGAAAAATTAGTCTTCTAATTTTACCCATACTATAATTTACATCATACAAGCATCCACCAAGGATTTCTATAATAAGTGTTTTTTACATAATTAAGACATTACAACTCCTAACCTTTAAGGTATAATATTATCAATTTAAAAAATAAATGTTACATCAATTTTTCCAAGGGTATAAAATAAATAATTAAAATAAACTTCCCTTCATGAGAGATGAAACCAAAGGTTGATTACAAATCTACAAGAGAGTGCTTGCATGCTTCAGTCTAATAACATGAGAGAGAAGGAGAAAGAAGAACCCATATATAGATAATAACTTGATCCACTCAACAAATAATGATAAATCATTGTAAAAACAATGCACACAACACTAAAGACCAAGTTAATTCACAAAAATCTCCATGATGTAAATAACTATGACAAAAAAAAAACACGAATCATGCTCATATATTATTAGCACACTAAGAATGATATAAATTTATTATCATTGTCATACTAAAATTTAGAATATGTACCATACTTCCTACCCTCCCATAATAGAAAGAGATGAAACTATCCCTAATCATTTCCATAATTACATGATGTGCTCACAACTATTACATATATCACATTTTAATAAGGTACAATGCTATAAAAAAATACATTTTCTAATAGTGGAATAAAGTACCATACTTATGACCCTCCCATAAGATTAACATATGAAACTATTCTCAAATGAGGCACTAATAATAACATGGTAGAATGTATAAATAACAAGAAGGCATGCTTATCATGTAATTATAATGAAACAATTATGCTTATAAAATAAAAGAATCATTAATATTATGAAAGTACACTCTAGTAATAAAAAAAGACACAAATAACATCACCCCATGAAAAGTCATATTATTAAACATCATTTTAGCTATAACATAATACAATGCAATTGATGAAACTAATATGTTTTAATTAATGATTCATGTAAAATTTAATCCATTCAATGTTACTAATATGAAAATTCACATGGCATAATTATAAGGCATCTTAGTTTTTTTCATAACATCCACCAAGGTAGAAAATAATAAAATTACATTAATGACAATACATTTTCCCATACAAGTAACCATCATTATGTAGTATCTATCATTTACCATTTCTTTATATCATAGTCCTTCATACCTTTACCAATTTGGAATATTATTATCACTAAGTGGAGTTAATGCAAGATTATAATGGAGGACCAATGGATGGATATTGATGCACAATTTATAAAAATATTTAACAAATTAAACTTTGTCTTACGTTCTCCAGACAAAGGATGAATATTTGTAAAAAAAATTCTTATGAGAATTTAAAATCTTTACCCTTACTCTAGAGAATGTAAAGCAAGGCTTGAAATTCAAACATGAAAATTATAACCCCTTTCTAAATTGCAACATGTATCTATTATGGAGAATATCACCCAACTCCAACTTTTTCATAAATGATACTCAGCAAATATCAAGCTTCTAATTTAAAAAAACACTAATGAACCGATCTCCATTCTTTGAAACACCTTATATATATATATATATATATATATATATATATATATATATATATATATATATATATATATTACAGGGGAGATATATATATTATTAAAGTTCCTGATCACTTTATTTTATTTTTTCTCCATCCATATTGAAAAACAACATATATTTATCAACACAAATATTAATGGACTATATCCCCCTTAGGTATAATATATAAAGCCTGGTTTGTTACACCATAACTAGAAAATATCTTAAATGAATTAAGACAAGATCGATTCATAAATAATAACCTAATATATCCCTTCCTCAATCGTTGAACTCAAAATGGAAGCAATTCTTTCAAATAACAAATCTATTGACCACTATATAGCTGAGCAACCTTCATTTATAAAAACTTGATTTAATAAACTGTGTTGAATTGCTCCAATATAAATCACTATATATCTAACAATTACTATGATATGCTTTGAAAATATTTCAATGTAAATCACTATATGTTTGTTATCCAATGCTAACTTTAACTATCTCTTTTCCTTTACTTTATTACCAAATCTAGTAAAATACAATGCATCTTGGAGCAATCTTCTCCATATAATATAAAATGAATAAATTTATTTTTTTATTCTTAACTTACAGTCACTCGAAATCCCCATAAATAGATTGGTGCCATGCAAATTAGACCAAAATAATTGATGGAATAAACACCACATATTACTGTACATCAATTATAGGATTTATAAAATGATCAAATATATTTAAATAACATGTAGATCACTTACAAGATTGGCACTACCCACTAAATAGGATAAGGATAATAATAATAATAATAATAATAATAATAATAATAATAATAATAATAATAATAATAATAATAATAATAATAATAATAATAATAATAATAATAATAATAAAACTAATAAAAATAATAATAATAATAATAATAATAATAATAATAATAATAATAATAATAATAATAATAATAATAATAATAATAATAATAATAAAAAAACCAACATCAGTTTCCTTTAGCACACTGATCACTTTTGTTGATGAATCTAGAGTTTCTCCTTCTTTTCTAGAAGTTAACCTAAGTTCACACCAAATATACCTCCACACAAATATATTATTAAATAATTTAATTAATATATATTTATTTTTTTAATTATTAAATACACACACCATAAATTATCCTAATAAAATAATAAGCTTTTAAATTTTATACTGAATTTTCCCCTTTTTACTTAGAACAAAACTTATCCATTCATTGGAATGGATACTAATCTTAGGCTTTCAAATATGGATTATCCAGGGCTATTTATTATTTCAACACTACATTTATAACTTACTAATTCAAAAATTCTAGATTCTTTACAACCATTGACATCCAGACATCTGACTAAATTTTAATTTCTACCCCTTTTTAATTTTTTTTTATATAGGAAAATAATTAATAATACCCCTAAAAAAAACATGCACCTACATCAGCTATCTCCATATAGTAGTTATTATATCATCCATAAGCATCTACCCCACTCATGTATTAGCTATTGCTTGACTAACATTAATAATGATATATTTTAAATCTAGTGGCACTAGTGTTTTATTAACATGTTGGTCTAAATCCTTCCACAACATTGGTTACTACTTGGTTCTTACATGATAATTAATATAGGTATATTAACATAAGGCACAACTATTGGAAACCTATTTGTTGTAATTTATTAGTCATATGATAACATTTATCCTACTGGTAACCCTTTTTTTATCACCACCTTAAATCTTGTGGTACTTATAAATAAAATATCTAACCAATCATAAATAAATACTCTTTATGGGCCACTAAAATATGAATGCTATCACCTTAGATAATCTGATACACACATCATAATAGGGTCATAAGATTTAATATTTTAGGGTTTCCATAGGAAAAAGTATGTTAGGAATAGATATGAGATAAAACTCTCAACCTATTCACTCATTATCCCTTTCTTAGTCATATATACACCTATATTTTTAAGTCAATGGTAATCTATTTTATTGAACTTATTTGTACATCACTATCCCATAGTGTACATCCTAAGGAGTGCACTTAGAAAGAGATGGAGTCAGTTTGTGGTGCTTTACAAGAGATGTCCAAACCATCCCATTATACCTAATTATCATCATGATCATATTATTAGCTATGTTTATCCTTATTCAGGTATCTTTTCCATTCATTCCTTTCATTATGACTAGTAACTTGACTTTTTATTACTAGATTGATCTAAATTGATCTAATTTCATATCCTCCCCTATATTTCCTACTAAATCGATCATGCTAGATTAAGTCTATCTTTTGCCTATGACACTTTCCTACTAAATCAAGCTTAATTGATTTAGTTGGTTTTAATTTTACCCTATTTTTGATAAAACATTTGAAATTTTATGTAATAGGTATGAAACTTGATAGAGAATAAGAATGCTAAATATATACAATTATTAATAATGTTGGTTTATAAATTCTAAATATGGAAATTTTCTATTTTTAGGAAACACTAAGAATAAATATACTTATCTTGAATATAATTTTATGTTGACAATATATGATGTCTGATAGTGTGAACCAATAGAAGATATGACTATGACTATATCTAATTAATAATAAGATTTGAAACTATTTTTGGACAAGTCTATACTACCTAAACCAAAATGCAGGTTGGTTGTGTTTATTGACTACAAACTTGTTCAAGTTGATTGTGATTGATGTATAATAATGGAAATTAGATAAAGATAGAACTATAAAAATGCAAGATTAGAAATAAAATATGAGAATATTTCTAGATAGGACTATGCTCGTTAGATAATAACATAGGCCAATTGCATCAATTGAATACATATTTGTATACACTGACTATCAAAAAATCAATTTCCTTTACCTTTTACATCTATGTTTAATGATCATTATAGTGACATAACTAAATCAATATTATCCACATGGAAGTCACTATTTTCTTATTCTTTATGTTACAAACCTTAGGGCCTTCATGAGAGCTAAAACCTAAAAAAATAGGGGGGTATTTTAATGGGATGAGCTGACCAAATAATTCCCTTAATGATTAAACATTGCCTACATATCTAGATAGTCCAAAGAGGGAAATAAATCGACACATAGTTCTCCCACCTAGAGTGATTTTGAAATTGTGCTCTTTAGCTATATGTATACAATTAAAAATATGGCTTTGATACTTGAAAATGATAGATCTTTACTTGATTTGGGATGACTTAGACTTGGCTTATTGCTACTCCTTGTGAATGATCTTGAATTTGAGAGGAATAGGAATTTTTTCTCAATGTACAATAGTGTGAAATTGTTCAATAGATAGTGATAATATAGGAACCAATTCCATTTAAAATGAGGTTTTGATTTGCTTATGTAGTGTACTTTTGACAATTTCCTTTATGCAACCTTATAAAATATGTGAGAAGACCCAAAATAATATTTACAAATTTGGAAACTATCCATTATTTTATATCGGATGTGATTGATTTAGGTGGATAGGTTGATGGGAGTAGACCTATTTACCTAATGTGGACCTATCCTATAAAATAAAATACAATTATCCTAAGATAGAGCTAATTTGATGGTAGTATAAGTAAGGTTGAGCATCTGACTTGGAAATTTATATGAATTAGTGGTGGTGATTAAAGGATTAAACCCAAATATATGTATATGGATTAGAGTAATGGTGAAAAAGATTCATATATTTTGGCACAAGTCATGTGGTTAGGATGTATCAAGAATCAACACTATCAAGTACTTATGACCATATATAGGTATCTACATTTTCCCACCCTTATCCTAGTAACAAAACTGTGAGTAAATGAAAAATAATTCAACTTGATGTATATAATATGCTTTATCTTTGATAGGATACTCAAATTATACAATGAAATATAAATTTATAAAACCCTATAACAACACATGAAGTAGGCATTTATCTATGTTTGAAATGTTGAAAACTTGAAATTTTAAAATTGAAAATTCAAAAGATTGAAAGGAATGAGTACACTTGTAGTGAGATGAAACCATGTTTCTCTATAACTTGTAAAATATGGATAAACATTCCCCCTTATCAAAAAAATTAGAGAATTTAAACCATTGGTGAATTGAAAGTGATCAAGTCTCAATTCTAAATAACTAATCAAGACCTTAAGTTGGAAACATGCATATTTAAACTCTCATAAATTGGGAGTAATACTCAATGTACTAATCTAAAAGAGGGTGGAACCATGATGGTTCACTAGAAGTGTTGTCAAGGCCTTTGAGTATCACTATGCTTTAACATACATCAACATAATATAATATGTAATTGCATAATGGGTTTGATATAAGTAATGCCAAGGCCATTAAGTTTAACTAGACACGAATGTATATTACCCATAATAAAATGAATCACACTATTGTAGACAAACCTAGATTCTAATTGCATGAAATAATAAATAATATTCATGACTCCATCATGACCTAAATACCAATAGTTTTGAATTTCAAATAACAACCATTTGTATTATGAATTTTAACTTTTGAACTTCAAAAATGTACATGAACAAGTATCATGCCCTTTGAAAATTTGCATGAACAAGTATTATGCATTTTAAATGTTCAAAATGTGCAAAAATAAATATCATGACATTTAGAGTTTGAAAATTTTCATGAGAAAGTATCATGCCCCCTTTGAACTTGTGCCAAATGAGATATAATTCCATGCATTTATATGCTTAACTATAACTATTTTTAAAATGCACAATTCTTATAATTATTTTTTATATGGCCATACATATGCATTCAAGTGTCTATGACTTTATATATTGAATTTTTTCAAAGTGATTGTATATGCATGTCATATGCCCACATAATATGTATCAATGTGACAATAGTTTTTTAATTTTTTAATTATTTTTTATATTTTAAACCTTATACTCCATTATAAAATCTGATCTTTTAATTAATTTTAATCTATGAACAAACTATATTTTTAATTTTTAAATTTTTTACTTTAGCTTAACTCTATTTTTTGTCTATTCATGGAGGCTTGTATTTCTAAGACAAGCCCACTATGGCACCCCCATTTTGATATTAGGGTTTTAGCCTACAAGTCACTCATCTCAAAATAAGAGTTAATTGTGTCATGTGATAATGATATAATCCTCTCAACATGTGGAGATTATGTTATCATATAAATGTAATGTAATTGTATTTGAATCATATATGTATCATATTGAATGCAAGTCATACAATTGTCATGTCTAGATAAATATATAAATGAGGAATGTAGTAAAGTAACCATCTCTGAAGTATACTACATATTAAAAATTTCATGATATATATCATGACACCACTAATGAATCTCAAAAAACACACCAAGATAACACACAATGTCACATGTAAGACTAAGGGTCATGTGCAAGGGACATGTTGAAATTTTTCTCATAAAATAAAATATCACACACATAGGGCCAAGTGCCTAAGAAATAGACATGTTAGAATGTCACCCAATAAAATATCACACACATAGGGCCAAGGGCCACAAACAATGAGCATGTTAAAATATCACACAAGAAATCACATATGTATAGCCAAGGGCCACAACCAATGGATATGTTAAAATGTCTTAAAAAAATATCACACACATGTGGAAAATGGCCATAATAAATGGACATGTTCAAATGTTACACAAGAAATTATTTCAAAATTAAGGCCAAGGGACATAAATAATAGGCATGTTCAAATGTCACAAAAAATATATCATACACATATCACCAAGGGCCAAAAATAAATGACATTTTCAAAAGTTGTATAAGCCACACATAATAAGCATTCAATGTCTAGATTATCATGTAAATAACTAAATGGCCTCAAATTAGTATAGATTAAGTGAAAACTAATCTACACTATCCATATATATCAGTGTCAAATCATAGTAAAGTAGCATATTCATGTAGTGAAATGTACAATATGAGTGATTATCAAGACACTTGCAAGACATGTATCTCAACATGATATTTAAGGGCATAGATAGATATAACATATTATAATTTAACCTATATAATTATATGCTCCCAACATAGGCATGGACATTAGGTAGACGGGAAGACAACATTTAAGAATCCATGTAGATATGTATATCCTACATCACACTCATATACCTCATGAAATACATGTGTGTATAGAAAACTAATATGTTATCTATCAATGTATTTGATAAATAATATATGTCAATAATTAAAATAATAACTCATGTCATAATCATGTCCTAATTTTTTATTATTGAAAATATTTTAATGTTTTTATTTTTTGAGTATTTTAATGTTTTTATTTTTATATTTTAGTATTTTAAAAAGAAAACTAGCCTATGATACCATCAATATGAGGACCATAGTGCATGCCAATATCATATAGGTGGTAGATGACTTTTCATGGATGAATCATGCTACTTGTAGATGAATCTGAATATGTAAAGCCATCAAGTGATATAGTGTAACTATCTTGATCATTGTTCATGGAATATTTTATATGTGTAACTCAATAAGGTGTAGGACTTAGTGGAGTCTAACATATATTAGGACAAAGTCTCATTGCCTTAATTCTCTATGGAACACATTGAAATATTTGAGGTATCATCATAGGATGCATTGTAGAATATTTATATTTATTTGAATCTTGAGTAAGTATTTAATGAGAAACATGTTGTCTAGGAGGGTGTATCACTTTCCTCTATACTAACTATATAGGAAGATTTTGTATAAATTAATTAAGTGACTCTACACTATACTTTTGAATAGGCTCACTAAAAAATCTTGGTAATTTTCTCTTGAATAGGTGCCACAACTAATTATGGTGGTGATGGGGAAGAATGAGTTACCACTCATTATAGAGGGTACTCTTATTAAATGCCTTAAATTTTGACCATTTGATTACATGTATATATTTGAGACAACAATGTACTATATGTAGTAATACAAAAACCTTATGTATAAAAATTAATCCTAATATCATATCAAAGACCCATTCTCTTCATAAGGATAGAAATGGAGTAGCCATTGTTGTTGAACCAAGTTGGAGAGTTAGCACCATATACCCAAGTCACAACCACTTAAATAATATTATGCACATAATAAGTCAAACTTTGGTGACACATCACCTAAGGTGTAATTCATATCAAGTGAACATGAAACACACCAAATACCACCCTAAATATTAACTTAGGTGATGTGGTAAAAGATAATAAGTCTTAATCTCAAATTATGGGTTTCAACAATTAGGCTTGATGAGGTAATGATGTAAAATGAAATATCATAAAGATAAATGAAGTTATTAATGTATATGATTAATGAATGTGATGAAGGATCCAATAAAAATAAGAAGGAAATAAAAGTATCTCCCATGAATTTGGCTATGTGAAGAAGAGTGACTATTGATATGTGCTCCATCTAAGAAAAATGTATAGTTGAAACCAAATTGGGTTGACTTAGAAACTATTTTGAATGTTTTACAGCCTCAAGTTGGTTTGATTACAAATTTGGCATCAAAATATCATATTACCCATAGAAGTAAAGTTAAATCTTGTCTATAACTGGTTATCATGGGTTGTCACATGCATTAATGCGAGTTTTTTAAAAAAGTTTCACAATTGAACATCGCTTGTGAATGTGTGATGAAATGGATTGTAAACTGGGAAATTAGTGTTGCTTTGGAAAATAATAACTACATTTTAATTATCATGTTTGAATAAAAATCATTGAGTGTTTGTAAGTGGATGTGAACAAATCACTAACGATTAATGAAAAACCCTTAAAGCTCTGATTTTTTGTGCAAATTCAAAAGATGACTAAGTAGAATTAAAAAGGCAATATTTAATTTTCCTCATGAGGTGCATGGATTTGAATTTTTAGTGGTTGTCAATAGCTTGAATCCAATTTTTCATGTTATATATTATTTTGTTAAATCCTCTAAATTATTTATTTGATCTATATTTTATCTGAGTGATATTAAATTTATATTTTTTGTCTTGGCTGGGCTTTGTTACAAATTATTTTTATTAATAACCTTTTTTATCTCGGTTGAAGCATTGTTAGAGGTTTGGTAAATGCTTGACAAGGTTTTTAAAATAATATTTGAGGAAAGTTGGAAAAATACGTTAGAATTAGGTTTAGGTCAAGTTGATAATCATGAAATCAATTAGAAGTTTGAAATATCTTTGAAGGACCTTGTCTTAGTGGAAAATGTAAAAGTTTGATGATTAATTTTTGAAGACCATAGACTTGGTCATGGTCAAGTTAACATGGATTGACATTTTATTCTACATGTTAATTACCCATATTAGGTTAAGGCAATGAATGATTAGGTAGTTATTATGTTGAGTTTTGATAGGTAGATATTTTTTGCTTGAATGGTACACCACTAAGATGCATAGGGTTCTTATGGAAAGTATTTGATCACAATGAAACTCAGGGCATGAAGGAATTAAATTGATTTAATGGTAATTCAATTACATTATACATATTTTGTATTTTTCAGAGCCATTAAGACTCACTACTTGTTAGTTACACACCTAATATTATAAAGAAGGTTTTTAAAGTAAGCTCCCAACGTGAAATGGATATGGAAAGATAAGGAAAAGGGAATGCCTTGAAGTGAGGATATTTATATTGAATTATTATCCATTAAACCATATGTCATTGTTCTTTGTGTTTAGAATCATTCAGAATTGTATGGCTCCTTGTATTCTCATTTTGTAGTATACATTTGTGTGTGTGTGTAAGCATATGCATACATGTATGGATGCATACTGGTTTTCCTAAAAATTCAAGTTGAGGACATTACCTTTTACACATCATTTCCTGTAATACTATATTGTTCTTATTGGATATTTAGTTTTAAATTGTTTATGGGTTTTAATATTTCTTTAATATATTCACTAAGATTGTAGTATTAGGTATAATAGATTATGAAATTGTGAAAATATTATATCATGTACCTAAAATCAATCCCTAGATGATTATACCCTTACAAGGATGAATTAATGAGTTAATATCCTTTATTGTTTAAAATTAAGTGATGCATTCTAGTTTTAATAGTATTACATGCTATAAAAATATTGGGTGTTAGCTTGTTTTATTGTATGTTCTAATGCACATTAGAGAGGTTGAATGGGACATCATATTAGAACATGGATTTTAAAGGTAAATAATAATTATTTTGGATTAATAACCTTGCATTAAATCAATTTTTCCTATTAAATTATTTTAAAAAGGCAAATACACACATTGAATTAATCAAAATCAAACAAATGACCAAATGCCTAAAAAGAATCAACTAACTTGCACATCCTAATCAAAATCAATTAGCAAGTTAAATCAATTTCAAATCCTAATTGAGTTCACCCATGAGTAATTAATTGAATTATCAATAAATAACATTAAAAAATCAAAGAACATCCTAGAACACACTCATTACCTTTGTGAGTTGTCACTTTTGGAAAATATATAAAAATATATCCTAGGAATATGCCAAACTCGACCAAGGTTAATAAGATCAACCATGGTCAGATTTAACCTATTCCAAGAGATTTGAAATCCTGTAAAATAAATCATAGAGATCTTAATTTATAGAGCTCAATCAAAGTAGTGTTATTATGTAGGAATTCGGTCATAAAGCAAATAACAAAGTTGTAATGCCAAAATCCTTCCAAATTTGAGCCAAGCCATATCAATCAAGCCAAGAATTCAACAATAGTGTAAAGAGTAGATGATGTTAGCCATATTTAATTTATTAATAATTCTTATACGTAAACCAAGAAAGCCAACCAAACTACCATTTGGAGCAATCAAGGATTTGGTAAAGAATTTGTGTTTTTATATTTATATTTTTCATTTCCTTAAATGTTTTATTGAGTTCTCATTTGGTTTATTAATTATTCTCCCCCAATTATAATTCCTAAAGGATTTTAGATTGTTAGTTAGTTAATATTTTATTTTTTTAGACCAGTTCTGTACTAACCTCATCCTTTGAGTTAAAATCCTAGATGATAGATGGCATGCTCGATGGGACATGATTACACACCCCACATATTTGAATAAAGATAGATGTTAATATAGATCTTATTTTTAATTTTTTAACTATTTTTTTATGAATTTTTTATATATTTTTATTAATGGTTTCATACTAATTCTCTAAAAATTTCATTATAATCTGATTTATATTTTATAATTTATGACCTTTTTAATGACTGTCACTTTTTATTTTCTAAATTTTTGGTAAAAAATGCTAGTAGTTTATTTTTTTGACATAATTTTTTTCATAAAAGTGCACCTTGGAGTTATTAAAAACTTATATAAATTTAGTGACAAAATAATATATATTTTAAAAGTTAAAGTTAAAATACTAACTATAGGTTTTTATGTTTTATGTGTCCAGTTTTATTTGTTTTAACCTTCTAACTTATTGTTTGCATGCTTCATAGGTTTGATTTTTTTTGAGTTTTTTTTAGATTTTTATTGATATTTTTTCCAACTTTTTTCTAACCTAACATGTTTGTATTCTTTAGGTTATGCCTTCAGGTCGATAGATTTTGCCCTTCAAAGTTGCTTGTCTCATTTGATAAATAAGCTTCAAGGATAAACAAAGTGCTAACCTTTTTCTTGTAGGGCCCATTTAAAAAGTACTAAAAACAAGATTAATTAGTTATTTCACACTTCTTTTGGGATGTTTTAAAAATAATTAGGCATTTCACTTCGAGTTTACAAATAAATTTTTGCATGTTTGTGTTAAATGTTTTGATTTTTCTTTCAAAGTTCACAACTTAAAGCCAAGGGGATAAAGAACATCACCAAAAATTTCATTTAGTGCTTTAAAATTAAATAAACTTCAAGTTTTTTTCAAAATTTTTATCATTTTTTACCTATATTAGATTTATTTGAGAAAATAGGGAGTTGTGTGTGTATGCTCTCCCATCCATCCCCTTTATAGAACTTTTGGGATCAAAAGTACCAACTTAATTACAAAGTGCCTTATTCCAAAGGTGTAAAAGAGAGGTTTTCAAGGCTCTCCCAAAGACCCACATGATTTGGGTTATTTAGAAACAACCTTTAAATCTCTTTTAATTGGTCATTTACTTTCATTACAACTTGGATTATGAGGGGGACTTCATTACCTCCCATGGGTTCTTTAGGGAAGCTTGGACTTAGGGTTTCATCTCTTGGGATCATCTTCAACCCCTCTCTATATGGGGTATATAAATTTGGATCACCACACTAGGATCATAGGTTTGAGTGGTTGAACCTTATTCTAGCACCGAGGCTAATCTCAAGATGTATGAACACATTGGAATTCATAATACACTGAGTGAGCAACAAATGTAGTGGTTATAAAAATGGAAAAACCTTTTTACAACAAGATAAGTGCCATAGACTCGAATGATGTGAGCTTATTTTGTCACATTGGATGTGAAAATCTTGTACAATTGATCCATCTAGAGAGTTCAAAAATAATTAGTTTAGTCAACCCCATATTTTCATACCTTTGTATTTTGGTCATTTTAAAACTTGTATAGTTCAAACCATGTCATTTGTTAACTCATGAGTCCACATCACTCCACTATTTGAGGAGGTGTTACAACATCCATTTGACACTTTGATTTAACTTATCAAACATTTATTTTTTGTGTCAAAACATTAGGAGTAGCACTTGATTGAGGAGGGCACTGTTACACTACCCAAATCATTTCAAAATATGTTGCCTTTAAAGTCTTGAAACATAAACCATTTGTCACATCATCTCTTAAGAGTGATAATTTCATTATGCTACCCAATTTATTTCAAAATAGTTGTCTTTTCTTGCATCTAAACTATCTTTGTTGCAACTAATCATTTGAGCCTCATTGGATCTTAATGAAGTCACATTGTTCAATATTTTCTAGCTTATTTGTCATCATATCCTAGTTTACCTTAGTTGAGTCTTTGATTAGCCTTTTCAATTTCAAGTTTAAACATTGATTGATTTTCATTTAGGCCTCAATTTGTGGGGTCGATACCCATATATTTCTCTTTGGAGATTTGTAACTTGGGTTAATTCATTACTCAAATTTGGAAACTTTATTTGTTTGTGCCTTTTATTTGATCAAATCAATATATCATCAAAAATATTTTATTTCATATCTTATACCAATCAAATCACTTTTTATACCTAGAAACATGTGCTTTGTCTACACCAAACTACTTCAAATTTGTTAGATTAATCAATCATCCTTTGTAATTCATGATTTTGATTATGTTTGGACAATAGTCCTCACATATCCTATTTGAGCCTAGGTTTTGACTCTATGTTTGGACAAAAGACCTATCAACATTTCCCTTTCTTAGTTTAGAACCTACATGGAACACGTTTTGAAATTAGAGTTTGGAATTTTGATTTTAGGTCATCTTGCTTGACCTTTTCATGTATCAGACACTTAACATTCATCATTTGACATTATACTAGTTTTATCAGGTCTTTACATAAGCATTTTGGGAGATTTAGTTCCACCTTCAACCAAGATAGATCACATTTAAACCCTTTGTCTTTCCAAAATGCATACATTTTCTAGAGTTTATATAATTCTAATCCCTTCTCTTATTGTGAAATATTTTTCATTTAATTTAAACATGGTTCACTATACACATAGTGAAACTATGTATAATTCAGGATATGGAAATCCTTTCACACAAGGTGACTTTGTAGAAAACCCTACTAAAGACAATTCCATTTAAGAAATATATTCTTATCCACCCCAAGACATTCAACTAGGGGGACAAAGTCAAGATATTTTGGCCTACTATTTGGTTAGTACACTTCTATAAATAGAGAAAGATCAAGAGATAATGGCCCAATACTTATCTAGCATACCATCAATTGTAGAAAGTACTCAATAATAACCTTATCAAATCATAACATTTTCAATGTATGATCCCAATATAAATATAGATTTAGGGTATTCCAAACTACAAAATCTAGAAAGAGGGCCTTCCAACATGTTTTACAATCAGACTCATGAATAGTTCTCTTCTAGTGATCATAATTCCATTGTACCAATACCTTATCAAAACCCCCATGTGCTTATCCCACAAATATGTCCCAAGGATAACCACTTTGATCAAATTCATCAAGCATATGATACATATCTCAATTTAGCACATAACTTCACTAATATGGCCTTGCCAAATGCACATCTTATTAATCTAGCTCCTCAAATAGGAGTTTTATTTGAGTTGATGGGTTAAGACAATCAGGTTTTAGACCCATTTACACAAAAAATTTTAGTATAAATCATGTTAAATACACCAATTATAGAAGAAATATCTTCATATTTTACACAAGATACTTAGCAAAACATAGGGGATAATGTGTAAGCAATGTCCAATTTAAACCAAAGTGGTGTTGGCACATAAACAATCAATCAACAAAAAAAAATGCCTTTAGTTAGCATTTTTAGTGGATTTAAAATTAGGGAGTATGATATTTTACATCCCAACCTCAACTAACTACTTCTAATCCTCAACCAACTGCTTCTTTAAGCACACGACCAATAAGACATGTCCAATCCTACTCTTCTTCACAATGTGATGAGTAGTATTTTGTAATAGTAGGCATAAATAAGTATCCCAAAATAATAGAGTTTGAACACATTGCCACATCAATAGGGGGTAACCAATGTTCCTCATCCCCTAGTAGCAATGAACATACTTCTTCCCTCATAGGCCAAATATACTGATCGAAAATCAAATGATGTTTAGTCAACAACATATTCATATTGGTTTATGATAGGTATCAAATATCCAACATGTGTCCACTTTTTAATAAGTATTCATGTAACAAAGAGGTTCCAATGTTCCTCAATTACCTTCTAGGTAGTAATTTCCTTTTGGGTAGAATGTACCATAGGTTTATAGATAGGGTCTTGACTCACAAGTTCCCATTTAAAAACAAGGTTCTAATAGTCAATAACAAGTCCCTATTCAACCACAATAGGCATAGTAAGGTTATATACCTCCACTATAGCCTCAATATCCACAAAATGAATAGTACATATCTAACCCCAACTAGAATGTCACACTACCATAGTTACAATTTCAACAATTGTACCCTAATCCATGCATACACATACCTAGACCATTTCCTAGCCAATCCAACCTACCCTCATAAATTCCTCCATCATATCCTAGTCCAAGTCATCCACTTGTGAATGCCCAACCATCCATCTAGGCTAATATTCCAACAAGTTTCCTTAAGCAAGCATTACAACAAATGAAGGATGCAATTGTTGCCATCCAATTTGGGTAATAGGTTAAAATTTTCAAATTGGATGATATGTGTTCATATCCTTTTAACATGGAGTACTTATATATTCCATTACCTCCAAGATATGAGATACCCACATTTGACAAATACAAGGGGAAATGTGACCCTAAATCACATCTAATAGAGTTTTTTGTTGCATGTCAGCTAGTAGAATATAGTGACATCTATTTGTTGTTATTGTTCCAAAGGATTTTAGCTAGATAGGCCTTGGAATGGTTTCAAAAACTACCAAATAACTAAATTTATGAATTCAATGATCTATCAAATAAGTTTTTGTAATGCTTCTCATACAATCTTGAGCATGAGATTTCATTGGTCAACTTAATGCAAGCAAAGTAAAAACCAAGTGAAAGATTCATAAGTTATATGTAGTGATGGAGAGCCCTTACGATCTGATTTACCCACAATCTACTAGACAAGTAGTTGTGTTTACCAAAAATCTACATAATGAAATATCCTACTATCTTGAGTTGTAATATACACACACATTCAAAGAGATCATCAACAAAGGTTTAGTGATCAAAAAATCCATTATTAACAAAGGGATCATAAAACTAAACTTAACCAATCAGTATAATGGCCAAAACCAAAACCAAACCAATAATCAGAACCAAAATCCAAACCAAGTACAAGGATCACAATTGGCACAAGTCAATAATAATGATAGGCCAAAAAGATTTTACCATAGTAAAAATGTTGTCAGGAATGGAGTAATAGAGCCATGCCATGTCCAAATAGTGTAGACACTATCTTTTTAGCTAGCACCACCTTTCCATCTTATTCCTACCCAACAACCTCTTCAATAGCCACAACATACAAAATAAACACAACCTATGTTAGCACAAAAAATACAACAACTACAGTAACCTTTGACTTTACAAAACCCACCTCCTCTAAGGAGAATCCCACTTATTCATCATAATTTTACCGACCTTGGAGAACCCATCAAAGTATTCTTTCAAAAGCTCATAGTAACTAACTTAATTAGATACCTTTTTCTAAAATAGTAATATCATGAGCGTATAGACATGCTAGATTGGTACAAGCCAAAATAATTATGCAAGTTTCATAGGGTTAAAGGCCATAATTTGTAACAATGTGTGAAAATTAGACATGTCATTCAAAATATGTTAGATAATGGTGAGATCACATTAGATAATGGAGATTCCACATCCAATCAGAACCTTGGCATCTATCAAAACCCATTTTCTCAACATAACAATCATCTAGTGTAATAAAAACAACATCAACAATAAATACCAAATCAATAAAATCAATAGTAGAACCAACAAAGCCAAAATAATGGATAGAACCAAGGCCAAAACCAACAAACCTATCATGCCATTACACATGATAATAACTTAGTTGTAGGTCATATCTCGAATAAGATGAGTCATGATTGTATAATGATAATTTGGCCTATTATTACAAGAACCCCAAGTATCCTATTACCAATAGGATCATGAAGAATTGAGATTATGAAAGAAGAAGGCTAAGACCAAATCAATGAGGCACACTTGAGCCAATTTCCATGACCAAATATGAAGGACCCTATGGACTTGGATTTAAACCACTAGGAGGTGACCCCATATACCTTAGTATGTTCCATCACCATTTACTACTGATGAGGATGTTGAAAGTGAAGTAGAATTTGAACATAGATTATTTAATAACTTAGCTGAGACCAACCTATTTGATAATCATGCCATTTGAATCCTTTACCCAATCATTCATAGCAATCATATACCATTATATTATCCCTAACTAATAGATAGGGATCACCAAGAGGCACACATACTAGTTGATGAGTTTTAAAATGATGAAGCATTCTATGATTTGTTAGGCCCTAGGGACAATGTTTCATTGGGAGATCATAAATCAAGATTTCCAATCAAATTATATCCTAAATCCTATTTTGGAGAACAACTGAACACCCTTAGATAAAATCAAATAAATAAAACATTGAGGTCTCAAATTTAAAACCTTTTTGAGGTACTTTTTGACTAGGGAAATAGTAAAGATAAAGGCTAGTCTAGTGGTGAAAACCTATTTTAGGCACCACTAGATGGGGGTGTTCAACCTTCTCCATGTATAGACCAGGAGACCACCAATGATGAACTTGTTTACATGTCTAAATTTAGTATTGAAGATCATCAGGTCTTTGTCACATAGCCTGATCTCCCATTAGGATATTCTAATTCATCATGTCTTGGAGAGCTTGTCAAAGAACCAGTCCTAACAAAAGACTCTAATGTTTCCAATCAATTCAAATAATTGCCAACTATCCTTGATGATGACTCAACTCTTCTAGTCAAATATACAATAGAGGTTAACATCAAGTCCCCGAATAACCCAAAGTGGATCAAGTTGGGTGCATCCCTTACTGAGAAGGAGCATGAAGTCCTTACAACCCTTTTGAGGGAATTTGTAGATATATTTGCATGGGCATATTTTGATATACTAGGTTTAGACCCTACCTTGGTTTTATACCACCTTTTGGTCAATCCTAATGACAAACCAATAAAACAAAGCTATGTAATATGCATCCTCACAATGTTGTATTAGTGAAGAAAGAGTTGGAGAAACTTTTAGAAGCAAGATGTATTAGGCCAATTGACTAATTTGAATATATTTCCAACATAGTACCCATCAACAATAAACTAGAGGGAATTATAATTTATACCAATATCTATGACATTAACAAAACATTCCCTAAGGATGAATTTCTACTGCTTAACATTGACATGATAGTTGACTCCATAACAGGTTATGAGATGCTTTCACTAATGGATGGCTTCTTAGGATACAATAAAATTAGAATAGCACTAGAAGACCAACACAAAATAGAATTCACCACTTTTTGGGGAACATTTTATTATCAGTTCATGTTATTTGGCCTTAAGAATGTAGGGGCCACTTATCAAAGATTTATGATAGTCATATTTCATGATATGATGCATGACATTGTCAAAGACTACGTTGATGACATACTAAGCAAATCCAAAACCAGGGCCGACCATCCAACAGTGTTAAGGAGGATATTTGAGAGACTACAAGAATATAAAGTCAGGCTCAAGCCCAAGAAGTTTGTGTTTAGAGTTACATCAAGAAAATTATTGGGTTTCATTGTGTCTTATAAGGGCATTGAAGTTGATCTAGCTAAAGTAAGAGCCATAACAGAGATGCCACCACTAACCAATTTGAAGCAAATCCATAGTTTGTAGGGCAAGATCCAATCCATCTAATGCTTCATATCTCAATTGGAAAACAAGTTCCATCCATTACACACCTACTAAATAAAGGTGTCATATTTTATTGGGATAATGACTTTCAAAAGGATTTTTATTAGCTAAAGGACTATCTCACAAATCCCCTAGTTCTATTGCTTCTAATGCTAGGGAAACCATTCTTGTTATATCTTTCAACTATTGATAATGCTCTGGGGGCACTTCTATCTCAACATGATGAAAATGGAAAAGAGCATGTAGTGTACTATCTAAGCCATATATTGGTTACATATGAGCATAACTATACACCCATATCTCACTATGGTCTTCACAACTCAAAAATTGTGACACTACATATTGAACAATAAGACCATGGTTATTTTCAAAGTAGATCTGCTTAAGTATCTATTATAAAGAATAGATTTGTAAGGTTGTATGGCCAAATGGATCATGTTAGTGATTTTGAGATAGAGTATGTAAGCCAAAAAGTAATCAAGGGGAAAGTCTTGTAGATCAGCTTGTTGAAGCACATCTTGAAGACACAAAGCCATTAACATTCTAATTTCCTGATGAATCCATCATTACCATCATTGAAACACTTGTTAAGGAGTAGCACTAGATGATATATTTTGATGGATCATTCACAATGCATGGATTAAGGGTAGGCCTTTTCTTCATAATGCCTTAGGGGGATCTAATCCTCAAGTCATTTAGAATCAGCTTTCCTTGTACCAATAACATGGCTGAATATGAAGCACTCATCGTAGGGATTTTATAGGTGGTACAATGGACATATTCCATCTAATAGTTTATGGTGATTCTCAATTAATCATCAATCAGGTTACAAAACACTTCCAAACTAAAGACGACAAGTTGGTTCCATAAAAGATAATGGTTTACACTCTCAAGCAACATATTACTGACATTCAATTTGAGCATATACTAAGAGTGAGAAATAAAACAATAGGTGCCATGTATACCATTGGATCATTTATTAATTATGCATACATAGCTAATGAGTATCAATCTATTGTAGAAAATCTAACAGCACTAGCTCATGAACCTTCAATTGTTGCAATAATATGTGATATTGTTGGTCCCATCTCTAATTGTTACTTAAACCTATATTCCTATTTAAATGAGTAAATCCTTCCATCATACTTATCTTAGAAATAAACAAAATATTTCATCCATAATTCCTAATGTTACACCCTACTCAGACCAACCCTATACCACCATAGTTTTGATGGAACTCTACTTCATTATTTACCTTTGATTGAATATATACTATCATTATGAGAAGTTCACAAAGGAATATGTGGATCCCATACTAGTGGGGAAGTCCTATCTCAAAATCTATTACATACTAGTTATGATTGGTTGATGATAGATGTATATGTAGCTACATATGTCAAAAAATGTGGCAAGTGTCAATGGTAGGCTAATTTGATTCATGCACCCACCAAGACCTTGAAACCAATGCTAACACCATGGCCATTTTCTACATAAGGCCTTGACCTCATTCCGAAGATAAACCCCACCTCATCATATAACCATAAACACATTCTCATTGTCATTGAATATTTCACTAAGTGGGTTGAAGCTATACCCCTCACTTATGTGACTAGAAAGCAAATTTCCAAATTCATATTTAACCATCTCATCTATATTTATGATATCCATTTCAATATTATATCTAATAATAGAGTATCATTTAAGAATAAGGATTTTGAAAATCTATGTGTTGAATACAAGATCACATAACACTTTTCAATGACATATTACCCTCAAGGTAATAGCTAGGCCAAAGCATTAAACAAAACCATTATCAACATTCTCAAAAATATTTTCAATGATACTAGTCATAATTTTCACCTTCAGATATTCCATACCCTTTGGGCATACCATACCAATCATCACACACCCACAAGAGCCACTCCATAATCACTTGTTTATGGCACTAAAGCCACACTTCCCATTGAGGTTGAGTTTCCTTCATTATGCATATCTTTCATGCATATTCTCAATGATAATGACTATCGAGTAGCTTGCCTAAAATAGATAGATTTACTTGATGAGAAGTGTATGAATGTTGTGAAAATTTTGTAGGCTTATCGGGACTGACTATGGGGTCAATACAATCGATGTGTAAAACATAGAACATTTGAACTTGGTGATCTTATCCTAAAAGAGAACCAAAAGAATACCATGACCAAAAAAATAATAAAGGAAAGTTCAAACCCAACTGGGTGGGTCCTTTCATCATCACTGTAGAGTATGGCACTTGAGCATATAGGCCCACCACTCCAGATGACAATGAACTCAATGACATTATTCACCTCAAGTGGTACTATGCTGGAGTAACTTAATGTATCATCTATAAGAACCATTTTAAGTTATACCATCTTATCAATATTATTCTTTATACCATTATCAAACTATTTATTCTACCATCCTCTCATTTTGACATTCCAACTAGACCATCCAACCATTCCATTCCTACTAGACCAAACATGTTTTGAGTCCTATCAACCTAGCTCATTTGACCTTGGTTCATCCATTGGTTTCATATTTTTAACATACACAATTAGATTAGTTTTAGCATTTATTTCAAGCATTTTAGATAGATGTAGTATGATAGAAGTTTTGGTAGCTGTATCCTTTGTTTCTTATTCCCTTCTTATCAATTTTGTTTATGTGAGCCTAATTATATCGCCTACTGGGGAAAATTAGTGTTCACTGATCTTGATACTAATATATCACCTATTGGGGAAAATTAGTATCATTGATCTATCAATTGTATCCTATTTATAACCACTTATGGGAAGACTAGGGGCAACATTTATTTATTATGCCTTGACATATCACCTAGATATTCATGTGCCATACTATGCCATCATACCAACTATGATTATTTTGTTTGAATTAACTACTACACTAATTGGATTCCTCTATTGTGAAGTGAACTATTATGAACTAATGCCATTTTGGGACTATGTGGGTCACATTTGATTCATGTTAAGGTTAGCTCAATCTACCTTCAGCCACGCTCTCATCATTTTATGAGCATCATTTCAAGTTATAATGCTTTCACTATTTTATGAGCTTGGACCATTTTAGTGTCTCATCATTCTTGATTGAGTTGAGATGCTTAAAAATTACAAAAAAAAATTAAAAATCGTTTAGAAAAAATAAAAACATTGACCACTTCTTTGCCTTAAGGATTCTGGGAATCCTCACTAAGTCACAAACAAATCACTCATTCCTTAGCTTCCCAATCCTTTTTGGCCTTTTATCCTATGCTATCACTATTTTATGAGTTCATCCCTATTCTTCTATCACATCCATCATGTTTTCTATCAATCATCATTTTTTTCCCATTTCTTGGGAGAATTACATTTGACCTAAGTTTTTGTTGGATTATCTTATCTATATAACTATGTAGGTATCATCCATTTGCCTAGCACATATGGAGACAACTTGGCCACCCCCTTCTTTTTCTTCTATTTCTCCATTTTGTTTATTTTTTAGTTGTCACCTAGTTTCTAGGGGTAATGTTCATCATGTTGATTATACTAACATAGGGACTAACACTTGTTTGTTTCTTTGTTTGTCTATTTTGTTTATTTGTTTATGTACCTATTTGTTTACTTTCATCATTATGGTATTGATTCAGTCTATGTGTGTTCATTGGGTGATTCCTTTCACATTATTATTGAATCTATCCATATTAAAATGTCTACATTATCATCATGGTTTTTATCATCAATGTAATTATTTTTCATTGAGTATCGAATATCAGGAGTCAATCCTTATCCGTATTTCGGCCAAGCCCCCATGGTGTTCTATCATGAGGCCTACCATCAAATACTTCAAAAAAAATTAGCTTTGATAGGTCTATAGCATCAATATAACATCAGCATCTCCTCGACACTGACATCAACACAAATCCCAATCCAATCCCAATCATATCCCAAATAGAGTAATTAAGAAATTAAATAATTTCAACCTTTGTTAGTTTAGATAAGCATATCCCTACTAATAGGTTTTCCCAATTTATCTTTATCCTTTGTAACATGTTATCACTCATCAGCCATCAATCATGTTTTTCATAATTGGGCTATACTACATTAGAATTATACACCATCCCACATGCATTTTCAATGATTATATCACCTGCCCGAGAAAATCATTATGTTATCACCAATTTCTTTTCTTGTTTTTCTATCCTAACTAGGGCAAATCCATCTTCTTAATGATTATATCACTTGCTAGTAAAAATCATTGTGTTATCATACCATGTTACCCTTATCAGGGTATAATGCTTATAACCACCTTTGGGAAAACCATCGTACACCATCCCACTTTCATTTATCAATGATTTTTCCCAATTTTGGGTTAATAATTATGCTATCACCCCATCATATTTATTTTTTTGGTCCCCTCGTTTCACTTCTTTCTTTTGAGGGACTATTTGTTGACCCGCTTGACAACCTCTCCCTCTAAGGGGTAGCTATATTTCAATCATTACCATTACAATCATAATCATAAAGAACCATTTTATTCTTTGAAAAGATGTTAATATTCTTACAACTTAAAACATATTCCCAAATAGGGGCAAACTATAGACATGTAAAACTATCCACCAATGGCTTTGCATCAAACTATTAAACCAATTCTTACCAATAATCAAACATTTAACCTAAGAATGTTTATTAGTCTCAAATTTGGCTTCATAACCTTTCATTAAATGAGTTTTTCCTATTAAATCAATTAAATGAGGTAAATACACACATTGAATTAATAAAATTCAAACAAATGACCAAATGCCTAAAAGGAATTAATTGACCTGCACATCCTAATCAAAATCAATTAAAAAGTTAAATAAATGTCAAATCCTAATTGAGTTCACACATGAGTCATTAATTGAATTATAAATAAAGGATATTCAAAAATCAAATAACATCCTAGAACACACTTATTACCTTTGTGAGTTGTCACTTTTAAAAAATATCTAAAAGAATATCCTAAGAATATGCCAAACTCAACCAAGGTTAATCAACTCTTCCATGGTCATATTTAACCCATTATAATGGACTTGAAAGCCTATAAAATAAATCCTAGAGCTCTTAATTTAGATAGATCAATCAAAGTAGCGTTATTATGCAAGAATTTAGTCATAAAGCAAATAACAAAGTTGTAATGCCAAAATCCTTCCAAAATTGAGCCAAGCCGTTTCAATCAAGCCAAGCATTCAACAGTAGTGTAAAGAGGAGATGATGTTAGCCACATGTCATTGATGAAGCCTTCTTATGCATAAACTGAGAAAGCCAACCGAATTACCATTTGCCACTATCAAGGATTTGGTAAGGAATTTATGTTTTATGTTTATATTTCTCATTTCCTTTGTGTTTTGTTGAGATCTCATTTGGTTTATTCATTATGCTCCCCCCATGATCAGGCCTAAAGGATGTTAGATTGTTAGTGAGTTCATCTTTCATTTTTTTTGAGACTAACTCTATACTAACCTCCTCCTTTGAGTTAAAATCCTAAATCATATCTATAAACTCATATTTTATCACAACTAGTATTTATTTAGAGTGATCATGATGAATTCTTGATTAGATATGCAAGTAATTTATTTTTACTCATTTTGTGTGCTATAAGGGTTTGAGGAATCATGTTTCAAACATGGTAAAGATAAAACCATATTGATAAAAATATATATATACTTTATATTAACTCCAAAAGATGAATTGAATCTTTGATTATTTTTTATTCTATTTGATTATTTAGATTTGGGGTCTTCTATGAAAATCATCTTGATTTGTAAATAATTTTTTGCTTATTTGATGATCATGTCTTAATGATGATTGGGTATATTTTGTTGTCATCTATTTGTTATTATATTTTAAGATTTAACAAGTATTATTTATGTAGTTAGAATCATTAGACTAATCCTAGGTTGACATGAAGTTTGGTATGGTTAATAGATTATATATATTTGAGCCTAAATTCTCTTAGATAAGTGGTTTTTTGGTTTAATGGAAAATAACTAGTAGCCTTCATTGATTCATTCTTTTTAAAATTAAGGAACTCTAGTTATGGAAAGGTTTATTTTGTTAGTTCAAGGACATTTATTTTGAATTGAATGGGTTTTAGTTTGATTAAGTTTTGATCCTTACTTTGTATAATGGTTAAAGTAATATTTTTTAGCCTATGGATTTAGGCATTGTTGTAAAACACCACCTTGAATTTTCCCAATATGTTTATTTTATAATATCTTATGATACTCTTCTTAATTAAAGGAAGCCTTTATACCCTTGTACTTGACTGTAGTCTAGATTATTTGGTATTGATCCAAGAGAGTTTGATAATAAGGATACAAATTCTTTACCAAGAAAATATTGGTGTTTGTATGGTGTTTCAATGCTTGGATTAATAAAATTATGAATAACTTATTGGCATTGATATATCCTTATTATGGATACAATATGCTTGAAGTTTTTGAGTTCATTATATATTGTGTTAACACTTGAATTTATTGATAAATAGTGGCATTCATGTTTTGGATGAGCATAGGCATAACATCACTGTAACATGTATTGAGAAGAGTATATTACATTCAATACCTATGTGTCCTTGATCACTTGATTATGTTTGATTTGGAATATTTGGTACCTCCTTATATGAATAATTTTGATTTATTATCATGTTTATCTTACTACCATCTACATTGTTAGGTGGTATAATGGCTTGGATCTACCTTGGCAATATTTTATATTCTTTACATAGTTGTATGTGATTTATTTAAATTAGTTAGAACAATGAGGAACTTGTTATGGTTAATATAAAGCTATAAAAGCTATGTGTATTCAATGTTTTAGAATGTTATATTGATATATCAGATTCTTAAGGTTTGTTTCCTTAACTTGAAGTAGTTAAATATGGAAATATGAAAACCCAATAATATATTGACATTTATTATGTTATTTGAGTGTTTTGACTTAATTATCTTGCTACCATATAGCTTAGGAAATAATAGATGGAGTATTTAAATTGCTTGGTGTTTAGATAAGGTACCTTATGTAATATTTTAGTATGCCTTGAGTATCATCTACCTTATGCTTATAGCATTACAAATTGGCATAACTGTAGAATCACTTTTAGTGTATATCATCTTGTCATTACTATGTGTTAGCTTGACCTAATCTATGGGAGGACTATGAATAATTTAAGAATAACCATAATGAATGAAGGGGTTTTTATGCTATGAAATATGATCTATTTATGTTATTCTTAATTATTTTTACATGAGTAATTGTATTTGAAAGATAAACTTATGAATGAATCTTAATACACTCTAGGACTTACTTAGATAGTGGACTATGCAAAAATTAATGCATACTTTGTTCCAATCTAAGAGACTGAGAGGTGATTTATTAGTACTTACATCATTTATTGTTTGTGGATTTAACTCTCTCTAGTCTAAGATCAAATATTTTTTTGGTAATCTTACATTTTTGTTTCCTATATGGCCATGAGATAGACCCTTGTAGGTGTTGAGATTAGTTGAAATTTATTAAGGAAACTCCATTATATATCAGTAATATCATTTTATTATCATAGTGACATATATTAATGAATTATTAACAACTATATTATACTACACTTATATTGAAGAGCATTTTATGTTAGTAGCTAAAGTTGATAAGGTACTCACTTGGCAGGGTATTTAGCAACTATAATTATTCTCAATGTTGAATCGAGTTATCTTAGTTTCATTATTTAATTTAAATTAAATTTAAATGATAATCAACATCAACCTTAAATAATAAAATCTTGACACTAAGGTTAGATTGTAGGAAGGTTCTAATGAACACTTCATGGATTATGTGAACAATAACATTTTGTTTGGCTATTTTATGATTAAAAGATTCACTGAGGTTGTTGTACCATTACCACCTCATCCTCAATATTATTTAAGGGTTAACATGGAATATTCTATTTAATTTTTATACTCCCAAGGTAATTCCTTTGACCATGATCAATTCTAAAAATGGTAAATATTACTCTTCTTAGTGTATGTCTTTAGTTCAACGTTGAATGAGTAACTTCTAAACTCTATCTAAATGAAATGTGTTATATTAGTTTCAATGAGTAAGACTATTATTATTATTATTATTATTATTATTATTATTATTATTATTATTATTATTATTATTATTATTATTATTATTATTATTATTATTATTATTATTATTATTATTATTATTATTAAAATTATCCTTAATTGTGGTAAATAATGTCTAATGCTATATGAGGGACTCAAAAGTCTAGGTTGATTAACATTAACTAATCTTAATATTATCATCCTATCAAATAGGTAAATTTCACCTATTCCTCAATAAAATATTATTAAATTTTTTAGTATTTTAATAAAAAAGAGTTATAGGTTCAATTGGGAACTTTGTAACTATAGATGGGTTTAGTTTTTATGGCATTTAACCTTGGAATGGAAACTTGTGATAATTTGGATTTTTATAGTAGATTTTAATACTAAGATAATATTATTTCAAGTCCCATTTGAGAAAATTTATCATGAGTATCTCGCTCATCATATTATGCCAATTTTTATGAGATTCTATGCTAGTTAATAATGGAACCCATTACATTTATTTTGGCATAAAACGAAAGTAGTTCTATTTAGTATTCACTCTATTACATGATCAAATTTTGGTTAATTCTACCTTTGATGTGTAATTATCACTCAATTTAAAAATGTAATCATGTTATCTTAGAAACCTTACATGATTATCCTTTTTTGAAAATAAGTTATGTTTTAGAGGAAATCGCCTCATAAAGGATGATGTGGTTAATTCTTTAGAAATCCCTATGTAAGGCATATAACTATTAAAGGTATTTAGAATTTCTGATTAACCACTGGACCTAGTGGGTCTAAGATATTTCTGCTTCATTGACTATAATAAGTTGGTGAGATCAATAATGTACTTAAGTGTGAAAATATTTTGAAAATTATACATGTGTACATGATTGATTGTTAGAATTCAAGTATCATACACACAAATATCCTAACATTTTATGGGTTGGTTTTCAAGGTTGTGATAGAAAAAGTACATAATTATTTTTAAAACCCTAGAAGGGTTGGCATAGAAAAGCTCTAGCACAAAAACACTAGTCTCTAAATATATTAGGAACAATCACAAGGTACATAACATATTTGAACAATCAAGGAAACATTAGTATTACATAACACCCTTCATGATATTGATTAGGGAGTAAGGAAAAATAATTTATGAAGATCTCCTCAAAAGTGTTAATGTGGTAGGTGTGTAGAAAAACCACTGAAAAATCCTCAAGTGAGAGTTCCCAATATGAGATATGAATGTACTCAACAACTGAAATTTGAAAAGGGTGTGTAAAAAAAGGCACACACACATGAAATTACACATATAAAACCTCCTATATCACTTTATAAATTAGGGTTAGTAAAAATACATATGTAAAACCCACTTAGAAGTTGTATAAAACATTAAAGAGTGATCACCTCTAAAAAGTGAGGTGTCATCTATAGTTAATGCTAAGCAGTATGGTTCACAATTTAAAAAATTATATATTATGCTAATAGATTCAAATATGAGTCATCATCAAAATAATTTAATATTACATATGTGATGATCATTGAAATTTTTTTTTTGAAAAAACATGTAAATATGAGCTGTTAATCAAAAGTTATGGCTTCTAGAAGGTCCAAAACACATGATCTGATCAATAAATTTGGTAAAAACTATTTTTTTGTAAATAATAGTTATTAATTACAAAAAATAAATTCATAAATGTGTAGATATCAAAAAATATTCAGAGTGACAAAAAACATCACCTATCTAGAATTTATGAATCAAAATATATGAGCCACGAAACTCTAACACTCCAAAAACAAGTCTCAATGGTGAGTATATGCAATAAAAAATGCATCATGTCTATAAATCAATCCTGGATCAAGGAAGATATAACATACCTACACTTCTAATTGGGAATACATTTGTTAAGTGGGGGCATAACCAATTTGAGGATTCACTAGACCCGATTAGGGGATCACCTATCACAATACACCATGCTAGGAAGGGTTCCAAATGCTACAGTCTAACACAATCATGTAACAAACCTAAAAGAGTCCTATATTTTGATATTAAATCTATTCTAATAACAATAGAGTAAATCTATCTACTGCAAACCAAAGCTTGTGGCATAAGTGGAGGTTAGAAATAAAACAAACTAAACTAAACATGCATATAGGACATATACCCACATCAATGTATATGGAATTCTAATGAATGGGAAAGAAGCACAACTACATTATCTATCTACTCTTACAAAGGAGAAATAAAGTTAGGAATACTTGAATTTGAAGATGAACCCATTGAGCCTCAATTTCTCCCTTGGCCAAGGTGCTTCACAAGTGATTATTGTGGTATGTAAGGATAAATAAGAAAAATCAGCTCTAGGATACACAACCCATCTATGCATCTAAAATACTTATCCACAAGACAATATCCATATCTTCAAATAAATTATGGAACCATAAGCTTTATTCCTAAGGTATAATGGTGAATAAGTAGATGTTAATTTTCACTTATTCTTATTTTCTTCTCTTCTTAAAAATAGTTGGGAATTAACTTATATATATATAAGTAGATCTTTCCATAAATCTTTTTGAATATGTTGATTGTACGAGTTCGACCCAGTTGACCCTATATGCTTTTGGAAGATAATTCACTAGGTCCCAAGCTAGGTCAATCTAAGGGCTAACAAAACTCCTAATGAAAAATACCCCTAAATGGTATAGGGTTAACCTAGTCAAACCTGTCCAATAAATAGAAGCTATAAACTATACAGGGTCGACCTAGTCAACCTAGTATAATCAATTAGTTAAAAGGGGGTCAAGGCAAGAACAAGGAGGATAAAGCATGGCAAATGACTAGAATGGGTAAGGATAAGAAGAATAAGCTTAGGGTAAATGGTTTTTAGGAGATGAGTATGTATATATCAAGTGGCAAAAGGGATAACAATCTTACGAAGCACCAATGGTCTACCCACCCCTTTCTCGATGCACCCCTTAAATCATGTACTCAGAGAGATTTAGACACGATGGGTTCCTAAAAGATACAAAGTGTCAGTAATCAATAAAAGTTAAAAATATTATGTGTATACATATGCCCCACTCGAAGCTCATCATGTGTCATGTAAGTGTAACATGGTATGGTGCTTCAGGATAAAACATGATAACACACAATGTTGATGCTAAATAAAGTGCAATAAGTAGAAAATAAGATAAAGAAAAGGACAAAATTGAAAAAAATATACCTTTACTTACCTTAGTGTTGTATATAAAGAAGTAGACTATAAGAGATGTGAAGGTGTCCAATGTGAATAACATTAGGTGAACCTATAGAAGTTAGTGCAAAATTTAGCCAAAAATTGAAATTTTTGGATGATAGGCATATGGTAGTGTAAAATGAGTTATTAGGGACATGAGGGTATTAGTAAAAATTGGAAAATTAGGATTGGTAAGACAAGGCTAGAATATTGAAGGCAAATTAATGATAAAAGGATGACAAATGGATGACAAATGATGGCTAATGATTTTAAAATATAGTAAATCATATTAGAAAGCATGTAAAACATGAATGAAAAATGAAATATCAATGCAAGACAACTTGAACAAAGATATGTAAAAAGTGAAAAGTAAGCTCATGTAAGATAGCCCAAAGGAAAAAACATGAAATATGGATAATGAAATGTAATTGAATATGTGAGATAAACATGAAGAAGGCATACATAAATAAAACATGTAATAATGACAAATGTCATATGTAAGATAAGTGAAGTCCATAAAAAAATCAAATACGAATATGATGGAGAAATAAAAAATTGAAAGCTCTAAAGGATGAAAACTCAACCTTAGTGCTTGGTCTGAGATATAATGTAATAAAACATAACCACCTAATGACATGAGTAGGATGACAATGAGATGGTGTGGTAAATAAATAGTGTAAGGGTGTAATCCATACTTTTTCAAACATGTTTTGATTTAAGGATAGATAAAATTGAAATAAAGTAGTGCTAGCATGTTTTTAAGAGGTGAAGAAGAAGGGAATAAAAAAGGGAAAATAGATTTGGAATCAAAATTTGCCTATCAAGTGGGGGAATGAAATGGGTGGAGGGGAGAATGAAGGAAAAACCAAGCTAGAGGAAATATTTATCGAAGTCAAGACACTCAAGTTAGGTTTGTCAAAACAAGAATAATTTTGACCTTAAGGACTATGAAGAACTTATCTTAGCTACACAAGTCTTAGGTCAATAAATGGAGTATATAGATCATCCCATGAAGGTTATATGCATGAAAATTAAAATGGGTGTTCTCCATTCCTCAAGATCCCTTATAGAGTCATCGATCTACTATGAAGATTGGGTACTTGCATGAGAAAGTAGGTATCACCATAGAGTTTATTGAATTATCCTATTCCAATCTACTAGCCTACTGGACCCCAAAGGACCTTGGCTCTATGTGAGGCCAAATGTGGAGTTTGAGCTTCAATTATAGATATGATATGTGCTTGTAATCACATATTTTGGTGTGATGTTTAATTTTTATATTTTTATGTTTCCTTTTATATATCATTACATTTTGTTTAAAATTATTTGTCTTTTAACTTTCTTGATGGCTTTTTCTATTCTTCCTCCATACAAATTTGGAAAACCAAACATGGGTGCTAAATATGACTTTCATTTGAATACTTGGGACAAGGTTTCTAAAAGAGAGAAATTCAAATACCATGGGTTATAAGAGTCTTGTAAATTTAGGTGAAATAAAAGTGTTATCTTGACTTCAACCTTATTTTATCTAATGTGGAGAGAAAAAAAAGGGGAAATCAAGAGGAGTGACACATAGAACAAATTTGAATTAATTCAAATTTAAAAATAAATTTGATAAAGGGTAAAAAGGGATACAATGATAGTAAAGTGTGATTCCTTATCATAATAATGAGGGAATTGAAGGAAAACATGCTAACATAAATTATTGTGTAAATTCCATCTATCAAAAGAAGAAAAAGATAAAGTTTGAAAATAAGAATCAGTGATATTTTTCTTATAAAAGGATTGATAAGATGGTAATTTTATGAGGAGGGTCGGGTCCTATCCATGGTATAATACTACAACTCATAAAAGAGAAACCCACTAGGGTGTCAAAAATTAAAATGTGAAACAATAAATGAGAAAATAAATAAAGTTAGTATTTTTTGATGAGGGCCAAGTCCTATTCATGGTCTTATATTGCAAACTCACAAAAGAGAAACCCACGGGGGTGAATGCTAAATAAGGGGGAAAATAATCATAAATCTACTAAGGCAAAGAATAACATAAAAAAACAAAAATGAAATAAATATATGAGGACATAAAATGAAATTAAATGCCAAATGTAATGTGTAATAAAACCAAAGAACATAAAGGAAGAATTTGATACTTATAAAGCAAAATTAAAAGAAAGAAAGTGCACAAAAATAAATAAATATGAGACAAAAATAATAAGTAAGATCTATGCTAACATCTATAACTAAGATGAGCATGTGAAATACAAGTCTATAAGTCTCAAAAGGTTTATTGAATTTGAATTTATTTGTTATTATGCATTCTAGAGTAAGAGCGGGCATCACAAGATGCGAAAAAGGTTAAGTGGATATAGGGATGGGCATCACAAGATGCCTCAAAGTCTAAAGGGACATGTGAATGGGAATCATAAGATACCCCAACATTTGAGTTGGAGTGAGGTAATATTGAACCATTAAAATGATTTGCATTGGGTTGGTAGGTGCATTTGGAGATAGGTAAATGTGTTGGTTTGTTAGATTTTAAGGATGTTGAATGTGACATATGATGTGTAGGAGAGGTATGAATAGGTAAAGGAAGTAAATTAGGACCATGTATGACATGCTTTCAAAAGGCATTTGAATTATGTACCCTTTTGGTTCATGTGATCTAAAAGGTTGAGGTTAAATGGATGCAACAATGTGTTTAAAGTTGTGCATGTTATTTATCCTTTCCTTATTGGTGTAGGAAGAAGGATCAACTATGGTTTGAACAAAATTCGTAGATGAGGTATAGGTATGGGATGATTGTTGTTGATCATTAGGTAGTTGATTTTGATGTGATTGTAGTTCTTGATATTGAATTTGAGAAGCTTTAAGATAGTCTTGATAACATTGTTTTGTTAGAGTATCAAGATTAAAATGTGGACCACGAAAGGAAGAAATAATAAAATGGTGAAGATCATGACAAGACTCGTGAGAATGACCTATAGTAGCATGCCACCAACAAAATTTATTAGGATTGTACCATTTTGGAGGAGGTTTGGAAAGATCAAAGTTCATGGGTTTAGAGGATAGAAATTTCTTCTTAAGTTGTTCTCAACTTAAGGGAAGGGGGTTGGGTTAAAATTGGTTGAATTGGATTCTCCATTTTGAGGTTGGGGAGGCTTGGATGAATCAATTTTGTGAGAAATTGATTAGAAAGGTTCTCTAGTAGAAGGTGTTTCAAATTGAGTCATAATAAAGTCTTGCATTTTTGCTTGGTCTAAGGCTTGTTCTAAAGTTTGAGGAGAAAAGATTTGAACTTTATATTGAAGGGGAGGTTTAAGATTTGTGAAAAATATTTTTAAAAGAGTATCATCATTCATGTTATGTTCCACTTTATGAGTGAGATAATTCCATCATTTAATGAAAGTATGAGAAGATTCATTAGGAAGTTGTTTGGCATTGATGAAATAGCTAAGGTAATTTTTAGGAAGATCATCATGTTGGAATTCCTTCACTAGAGCATTGACTAAATCCTTTAGTTGTGAGATGGAATGTCTAGGAAGTTGGTTGTACCATTCAAGTACATCACCAACAAAGGTTTTAGCTAAGATCTTGGTAGTATCAAAAGTGTTAGTTTAGACCCATTCCTTATAGAGATTACCAAAACACTTATGAAATATAGTAGGGTATTTAGTCCCATTATATGTGATAGTTGGAGAAATGTTTCCAATATCTATAGATGCAATGAATAGGGCTAAAGGTTCATGTTGAAGATTTTGAAGCATTTTGTTAGTTATTGTAATTTTAGGAATGATATTCCTATTGGTATCTCTAAGAGGAAGATGGAAAAAAAATTATTTGGTTGAGACATGATGACTTAAGATGGTTGACTAGTCATGTTAATAAATGTTGTTGCATGTTCATCATTTGAGATTGATTGGTTGTTTGCATGATGTTCATTTGTTGTATGACTTATGAAAGAAGTTGAGTTATATCAATAGGTGGGTTTGAAGGTGGGGGGATATTAGTGTTGATAGGAGGAGGATTGTTAGTGTTGGTGGGAGGAGGATTCTTTTTAGGTGGAAGATTCCCAACATTAGTGTTAATTGCCTTAAGTGTGGTAGAAGAAGGAATCTTGGTAAAGCCACTAGTCTTGTGAGGAATGTAAATATTATTATCATCAAGGTTTTTGAATGATTGGGAACCATCTATATTATCAATTTGAGTGGTTTTAACCATGTGAGTTTGGGAATTGATAAGACTTGGTGATCTTGTTATGGGTGTAAGAAGAGGATTATGAACATTGGTTGTAAGGGTATGAGTGTTGATAGGAGAGGGATTAGTTGGTAAAATATTCCCAAAATTATTATTTGGAAGAGGATTAAGATGAATGACCTCAATTACATTACATTTTGTAGTGATTGGTTTTGGTTTAGGAGAAGAGAAAGGAAGAAATTAGATAGTTTCATCTAAAGTAATGAAATAAGTGAGGTTATTATCCAAATCCTTAATTAGGTAATGTTTTTGAATAAAACAATGTTTAATAGATGTCATCATGATGAGATAATATTAGATAACCACACAAGGAAATAGGAAGAAGCAGGTAATTATACAAGGTCAACTAGGTCAATCCAACATAGAAAATAGGGCTTACAAATTGTACAAGGTTGACTGGGTCAACCCAGTACAACAAATAGAGATTAGAAAAAGAGGAAACAAGCTATGTAAATAGTACAAGGTCTATTTTTTGATCTAATATAGTTAATAGAGACCATAAAAAGGTACAAGGTCAACTAGGTCAACCTAGTACAATAAAGAGGGAAAATTAAAAAGCCTATAATAGATTTGTGAACTCAAACAAGATAAATTTTGCAAGCAATTTAAAAATAAATAAATAAAAAGAAACAAATAATTAGTTGGATTAACATTGGATAACTTGAATGTTTATTAGATTATTAATATATGCTTTTAAATCTGATGAGAATTTTGATATAAGCAAGGAATTAGAATGACAATCTAAGGATGGTTTTAGGTAATATGGGATGAAAGGGACTGTAGTGGTAATGATACAAGATTGGTATTGGGGTATACCCCCTCACTTCACACACCATAGCAATAAGGGTGTCAGGTGCTTATCAAAAATATACCACTAACCATGTTTTATACTTGACAACAATATCAAGTTAGCTTTCCCTTGGTGATGAAATCCAAGTAGGTTAGCCTCAGGTAGACAAATATTAAAATACTTGTTTAGATTTTGTGATTTGATCATATGTGCAAAAAAAATAGAAAATAGTGAAATTAAATGATTAATTGAAAACCACTTAATTAAACTATGTGATTTATTCTAAACATGAAAGCAATAAGAAAAGAAAGTGTGAACTAATTAATAACATATAAGGTTAATTCCAACTTTGAGACAAGGTATAATTTTGATATTATCAATAGTGTATGCATAAAATATAGAACAGGGTTAACAGGGTCAAACCTATACTATACAATTAAGGTATGAAAATGAACAGGGTTGGTAGAGTCAACCTAGTTATCCAAACAACACACAGAACATAGAACTGGGTCGGTAGGGTCAATCTAGTTGACTATGCAAGGGTAGTTTTGAAAGTGTAAAATGTAAAATGAAATACTATAAAGAAAGATACAAAGAGATAAAAAGGAACCTTGGTGGTTAAAATATGAAGAGAATGAAGATTATTGTTAAAAAACCTTGGTTTATGCTTGCAAATTTTGCTAATTAGGTTGATTGGGTCGATCAAGCTTTATAGAAACTTACTGATGAGTGCTTAAAATATATAGGGTTAACTGGGTCGACCTAGTATGCTGAACCTAATTTCTAAAAAAGTAAAGAGTTGACTAGGTTGACCTAGTAGTCTAGACTATATATCTAAAAATATGAAACCCTATACTAGGTTGATAGGGTCGATCCAGTAGTATGTACCTAAAAACCTATTCATAGAAGTTAGATATTAGGTCGACAGAGTCAATCCAATATGGAAAATATATGATAAAATTAATGATGAAAGAATGAAAAAATGAAATAATATGAATAAATCCTATAAGGGTTAGTTCATATCAAGTTCATTAGAATGTATGTAATAAAAAATTCATCATATCTATAAATCAATCCTAGCTCAAATAAGATAGAACATACCTGCACTTTTGATTGGGAATACATTTTTTAAGTGGGGGCATCACCAATATGGGGATCTATTAGATCTAATTAGGGTATCACTTGGCACAATACACCATGATAGGAAGGGTTCTAAGGCCTATAGTCTAACACAATCACACAACAAACGTAAAATAGTCTTATGTTTTGATATTCACTCTATTGCAATAACAAGAAATTAAATCTAATTTAGTGCACACCAAATTTTGTGGAATAACGTGGGGGTTAGGAAAAAAAAAAACTAAACATGCATAAAATACATATATTCATGTCAATGTATACAAAACTCTAATGCATGGGAGAGAAGCATAACTACATTATCAATCTACTCTTACAAAGGAGAAGTAAAGTTAGGAATACTTACCTTTGAAGACAAACTCACTGAGACTCAATCTCTCCCTTGGCCAAGGTGCTTTGCAAGATACTAGTATGGTATGTAAGGATAAAAAAGACAAATCAGCTCTAGGCTAAATAACCTATATATGCATCCAAAAGACTTCTCCATAAGACAAGATCTGTATCTCTAAAGAAATTATGGAACCCTAAGCTTTATTACTCAAGTAGAATGGTCAATAAGTAGATGTTTGTTTTCACTTATTCTTCTTCACTTATCTTATTACAAATGGTTGCAAATAAACTTGTATATATAGTTGGATCTTGGCCTAAATCCTTTTGAATATGTTGGTTATACAAGGTCAACCTAGTCACACATGTATGTTTTCAAGATATATTTCACTAAGTCCTGAGCTAGGTCATCCAAAGGGATAACAATTATCCTAATGAAAAATACCCCTAAATAGTATAGGGTCAACCTAGTCAACCCTATATAGTAATCAGAAGTTGAAACTTGGACAAGGTCAACCTAGTCGACCTAATATAGTCAACTAGTTGAAAGGGGATCAAGGCAAGAATAAGGAGGATAAACCATGGAAAATGAATGGAATGGGTAAGACTGAGAAGAATAAGCTTAGGGTAAATGGTTTATAAGAGATGAGTGTATAGATAACAAGTGGAAAAAGGGACAATAATATTATGAATCACTAATGATCTGCCCACCTTTTTCTCGATGCATCCTTTAAGGCATGTACTTAGAGAGATTGAGACTCGACGGGTTCCTCAAAGATAAAAAAGTGTCAATAATCAATAAAAGTTAAAAATATTATGTATATATACCAAGGTTTATACTATGGGGTGTTGATTTTCCCAATAGGTGGTCACACAATATACCTAGGCTATCACTATAGTAAACTAAGAGTATTTATCCACTAGTTATTAAGTGAAATGATCACATGGTGTGGTTTGTGTGTATGTTATCATGCATACAATTACTATGATCTCTTTGTTAATCCATCACACATAACATAAACTTCAAATTCATGCCACAAGAAAACTATAAGTCCACTTAATGTAAAAGAGGACTGTTCAAAATTTTCTTAGAATGAGAAATCTATTGAATATTTTTTAGCTCTCAATTTTTCAAAAAATGCAAGAAAAAATTGTTACCTTTTATAATCCCTCTTGTTTTTCCTAAAAATATTAATTTTAAAAAATTCAAGAAAAATATCTACAAATCCAAAAAATCTATTTTCTTAAAAAAATTATTCTAGTTAAATTCATGAAAATATTGGATTGACCCATATTTTATAGACTTTTCTAGAAATTTAAAAAACTTGAAAATCAACCATAAAATAGTATTTTTGGCACAAACAAATAATACCCATTGGGTAAGTTTGAAAACCCACAATGTGGATTGTCTCAAAAATGGATCAGGGGCTTATGAAGGAACATGGGAATGTTAAGACTAATGAAGATACATAAATCCAAAACTCAAAATTATTCCAAAGGGAATTTTATATCCACTAAAACACTCAAAAATTTAAAAAATTATAAATCTCTTCATAAAATCTCTTCTCCATTTAGATAAGCAATCAATGATGCAAATAACTCCAAATAAAAATATGAAACTAAAATAAGTAATGCTTAGATCATATAAAAACTCTGATATGATATAGGAGTTTAGGATGGCCTAGGAAAACTCTACAATAAAAATCCATCCACACAATAATGCTTAGATCATAGAAAGAGATTCACCAATAAAAAACACTATATTTCACTAATGTAATTTATAATGTACATGTGTGTGTAACTAGAAATGGTTGCACCAGAGTAGAACTCTCTAATAGAATACATCTCCACTAGATTGAGAGCTGACTCTAAGCTCCAATATTACTTTCTAAAAGGACATAAAGTGTTCTTATATAGGAAAATAAAGAGGTGAGAGAGATTATTATTGATTGAGTAAAAGGTGAGATAAGATCATTCTCAAAGTTATAATTTACCCTTCTCAAACATGTGAGTTAACTAACACTTAAATAATGTTGTGCATATTATAAATTCACATAATAAGTCACACCTTCATAACACATCACCTAATGTGGACTTCACATTGAGTGTGAACATGACACAAACCAACAATACCATGGTTTTGAAATGGGTTACTAAATATTTTCAGATTTACATTATCATTTTTTGTGGTCTAGTTTCCTATGTGAGTGTGCTTAGCTCAATAACATTATCATTGATAAGATTTTGTATCTTATGACTAAATTTCAAATAATTATTTATAGGATGTTGAATGCATCTATGGTAGTCATAATATATGTCATTGTTTAAGCACTCATGTTGAGGCTTTGGCATGTCAAACTCTAATGGTAGAGGGAGAGTTATGATATTGAAATTGAGTAATTGTTTTTGCAAGACATGAGGAGGTTGTGTTAACCTTTAAAATTTCCTCCTTGGTGGGCCTATTAGTTGAAGCTTATTTTTTGGTTGTGATAGTTCATTGAATGTTATTTTTGATTCATTCTTGAATTCATTATATTTTATCTTTTAGTTTGGTATAAATTGAAACTTAATATTTGAATTAGATGGAACATTTGTTGTACATTTTAGCTTGTTCAAAGCTATGAGCTTGACTTCTCTTTCTTTGATTGTATGTCATAACTCATCAAAACATATGATTTTTTTGGAACATGATAGACTCATGGGGTAGTGACATCAAACTTAATGTGAATATATATTGTAATTCATTGTCTACCATAGAATTTTTCATCTCAGCTAGGATAATTATTTACTAAAGAACATATTCATTGATTGGTTCATTTGATCCTTTCTTGAGTTTTTCAACTTGTGCATAAAAGATTTTTCACCAATGTTGATAGAGAAATGTATTAGAAACTAATTGTCTAAATGGTTAAATGCTTTAAATGATTGTAATAGGAGATTATAGAACCATTGTAAAACACAATCTTTAAGTATTCTTGGAAAGATATTGATGAGTAATTTTTTATTCGATGCATAATCTAAGCGTGTTACATGAAATGATCAAAGATACTATTCAGGATCACCTTTAACTTCATAGAGTGGTAATTTAGGAGATATAAAACTTGATGATAAATGGGTGAGATTATATTTTAGGTTCCAAAGGATTATAGATCAAAGTATGATAATCTATTGAATGAATAAATCTAGAGACACATTTCTTGAATTTCAACATTTTATCATGTAAGGATATAATAGTTTAATCAAGAGAGCATGCATTAAGTGAGGTTGGTGGTGGAAAATGTATAGTAATCAATGGAGGTGTGAATTATGATTGTGTAGAAGTAGGCATATGCATATTTTGGAAATTTTACAATGCCACCATACCTAGATATGATGGCACATAGGTAACTAGAGGTGTTGATATAGGAATATAATCAATGGTATAAATTGGAAAACGTAAAGTGGAAGTGGAGGTAAGGATTGGGATTTTACATTATTCATTTTAGTTTTTTTTATATTTAAATTTAATTAATGCACATATATAATGAATTTAAATAATAATTTGAAAATTAACAAAGATTGCAATGTTAAACTTCAAAGGTGTAGAAAAAATCATTTATTATTATCATCATTTTAGTGTGTAACCTTGAATTTGAAAATGGGATTAGTTGTGTATTTAATCAAGGTATGTATGGTTTGTAGGATCTTAGATATATTGACCCCAATTTTAAATATTGAATAAGGCCCAAATGACACTAACTATGGAGGATTCCATTTCCATGTAGTTGCACTATCTTACCTTCATGGTATGTTGAGAGTAAATTCATAGAACTAACCACTTAATGGTGAACTACAAAAACAAATGGTTGAAGGCCTCCTATGGGTGAAAATAAAATCCTAGGCATTTCTAATATATAGTGAAGTATGTGGAATCTATAATTAATTTATACTGATGTCTAATGGATTGAGTATTAGGGAAGCACCCCTCACACCATGGCTCAAGTAAAACTAAAGACTTATTTCTCCATAATGAGAAATCCTATGAGTTTCAAATCTAATGGAACACAGTTTACAAGAAATCAAGAAAATAAAAAGAAAGAAATTAAAATTGAAAACTCAATTAGAAGTTTTTTTTCTATGTAAAGAAATAAAAATTTATTTTGAAACCTTACCAAAAAAAGAAAATCAATGCTCTAAAAATTTACGTGTTCACCAATATATTTTACCCCAGTGTTTATTAAAAAAATATAAATGTTTATACAATAGGTATAAAAATTGATAGAGAATAAGAATGCTAAAGATATATAATTATTAACAATTTTGATATGTAAATGCTAAATTGGAAAAATGTTATTTAATGAATACACTAAGAAGAAATGTACTTAACTTGAATTAGATATTTTGTATATTATTTTTGATGTCTGACAATGTGAATTGACAAAAGATAAGACTATGATTGTGTTTGATCAATAGTAGAATTTGAATCTATTTATGGATAGGTCTGTACTCCTTGGATAATAAATTAAGATTGTTGTATTTGTTGACTACATATTCATTCTAGTTTATTATGATTGATGTTTGATAGTAAAAATTTGAGAAAGACAAAATTGTGATAGTGAAATATTAGAAACATAATATGAGAATATTTATAGATAGGAATGTGTTCTCTAGATAATAGAATAGGACAAACACATCTTCTGATTATAAAATTATCTGTATTGGCCATGAAAAATCAAACCACTTCAACTTCTATGCTTGTGTCCACTGATTGGGTTAAGTTAATTAAATTTATATTGTGCTAAAGAAATGTTTTTCCCTTATTTTGTTTAAAAACCATAGGGCCTTTATAATAACTAAAAATTTTAAAATGAGAGGGGGACCATAATGCATTGAGATAACCCTAATCACCCACTTGATGATTGAATGATAACTACATATCCATATACTCTAAGAAGGGAAATCAAGCCAAACATAGTTCTCCCACCTAGAGTGACTGTGAAAATTTTCTCCTTTACTATATGTATGTAGTTAGAATTATGGATTTGATACTTGAAAATGATAGTTCTTGACTTGATTTAGAATGATTTAGAAGTGGATCATGGCTATTCCTTATGATTAATATTGAATTTGAGATGAATATAGAACATTTTCTCAATGTGCAATAATGAGAATGTGCTTAATAGATAGTTTTGAGCTAGGAACCAAGACTCTTTTAAATGAGGTTTTGATTTACTTATATAGTGAAATATTTTGGTAAGTTCATTTAGTCAAACTTATGAAACGTCTGACATGTGTCAACTTTAGGTGGACAAGTCCGTAGTAGCATACCTATGTTATAAAATAAAGGACAAATATTTTGAGCTAGAGACATTTTGAGGGTAATTTTAATCAGTTTTAACATTTGACTTGGAAATATTTATGTAGTAATGATGGCTTAAAAATGGTCAAACCCATATATAGATAAATGATTTAGAGAAATGGTGACTAATATTGATGTTTTTGGGTACAATTTATGTGGTTTATGATGTGTTAATAATTATACTTGTCAAGTACTTATGACCATATTTAGGTATCTATAGTTTCCTATTTTTAATAGATTAGTGTGGCCTACCCTATATTGTATCATTCATGATTCATTATACTGAATCAATATGGGTTGATTCCATAAAAAATTTGAATAGGTCACTTATAATAATTTATTTATAATTTATAAAGTTCTTAAATTTCATTTTGATACAATAAAAACACTCATTTTCTATGTTTATGCACATAAAGTCTACTCTAAGTATATACGTGGATTTAGGAGATATGATATTATTGTTGTGGAGGTCTAGTCTTGCTCAAGGTATTTAAAGTTCAATAGAATTAATTTGAACATAGTAGTTTCCCCTTATACTTTAGAGTCATTAATTAAGGACACTTAGGTATTCATCCTTTCTATTTTAAGCCTTCACTAAAAATAGTTCTTACAAAGTGCCACTAGATCCAAGGGTGAAATTAATGCACTAATACATTGAATCAAGATAAGTATCCATATCCATAATCCATTTATTTTATTTTATTTTACTTTATTTAGTAAATAAATATATTCTAAATATTATTAAAATAGTATGTTTTTTTCACTTCTCTCCTTACCTAGATTATCCATATCCTTATACTAGTATACGGTATCTAGGTCTCTATAACAACCATAGTTAGATTATTTATCCATGCTCAGGTTAATTTTCAATATATTTGCATGCAATTAGAATCCCTTATATACATTATCATTTATATACTATTATATTAAATTATTACCATCTGAGATCAAGTTTTCTCTTTTTTATCAACTCCTTACATGCAATTTACTTATTATATCCTTGATTCCCCTCTCACAAACAACTCTTTATTATATTCGTACCCTACTTTACAACTCAACATTTATATATGTAGTTTGTCCTAGTATGGTTCTCTCTTTCCTATATTATAGAATATTTTTTATTTATGTCATATTTTCAAAATATACATTATGGTGAACCTGATGTGAATCTTATCCAATTGCCAATTGGATCGTATTCACATTTTCATTTCCCTACTTCTTAGCATTATTGTATTCACATTTCATGTTTTCCAATTTGTAAAATATACTATTTTTATAAATTTATATATGCCTTAGTATTTATAAAGGCTTGTTATCCATTTTCATAAATCAAGATTTCCAATAATTTCAAGACACAATCGACAAATTTTTTCAAAGATTTAATACCAACAATCATAGTGCTATGGAATTAACCAATACTAATAAAGGTTCTTAGTGATCTACCATTTTAAACTTTATTATATCCCAAGGGAACCCTTTTAGTGATTATAACATGGATTTAACTATAACCAAACAATATGAGGCATACAATACTAATAAATTTAAGCAAAACCAAACCCTTAAAATTTATGAATCTAAGGGTGAAAAGGAATAATCTCTTTACTAGATAGTAAAAATATAATTTTCTCTTCAAAAACACCTTGAGCATAGGGAAAATGATCTCATATTTATATATGATCTCATGTTATGTCCATTTATATATTTTTTTCCTTCATGTAGATTTACGATAGGAATTGATCCAAGTCAATTCTTGAATTATCTTCTCTCTTATACATCTACAACACATAATTTATTTGTAAGCATGACAGGTCCTAGCTTTGGTGCTCCTACCCAAAGATATTACATTAATTCCAATATTAATTATAATTATCATGGTTCTCAACATGATACCTAATCTTCTAATTCAACCCAAAGCACACCTAAAACAACACTAGTAATGTTGTAGGTCATAACCAAATGGTTAGTATGCAAACTAATAGTTCTCAATAATTTATGTAAATGAAAAACAAAATCATGTAAATGTATTCTAAAATTTAACCATTCTAGTGGTTTTTTTCACTAGAAAACACAAGTTATTTCCAAAGAACTTCATACCACTAATTTTGAGTTATAAAAACAATAAAGACTATATTAGGGTTTAAAATATAAAACCCGATCATAAACCCATTTTTAGATAAATTCCTAGAATAATTTTTATTCAAAATTTGAGTTATATTTTAATCCAAAATCCCCATATTTTGCAATTTAATTGGTAAACTAAGGGGGGATTTATTTAAAATTTAAATCGGTATTAGGTTTTTATTTTGTGTTTGAATCTCAAGTTTCATTTTGCTTATTAGTTTGGTGGACTTATATTTTAGAATTACCATTTTAGTTTGTATCCTAGAGTTTGGATGAATGTTGATATTCAATTTGATCCTATTTGATGTTTATTTTATCCTCTTTGAGATGAGAGGAATCCAAGTGGAAACCTCCCACATTATTATTCTCAGGATAAGATTTTGTAACCATGAAAGAATAATCAATATTTACATAGTAGATGGATGTTGAAAAGGTGTTCCCATCTTGTTAAAATGGAACGTGTGATAACCTTTTGATCACAATTTTTGTCTTATCCATTATTCCTAGGAAGCCATGAAGATGTCATGTATTTTCATTAATGCATTAAAAACTGTAACCATTTCCTTCATTTTCTCCCAACAACTTATTTTATGTCATTTATTAATTACTTTGAGTGAAAAGAAAGGTTATTAAGATGGAGTGGCATGGATTTAACGATTTTAAATTATAAGGTTTATTTTAATTAAATGAAAATTCAAGGAAGAATTTGCATTCATTTTGAATAATAATTGTAAACTATGTGAATAAATGACAATAAAAGAACAAGCTAGAGTTGGTACAAAAGCCATCGGGGTTTTTTGTTGAATCTCTTGTTCAAAAATAGAAAAAGGAAAAGCTATAATAACTTTTAGAATATAATTAAGAGACATGATATTCATCCCATGCATGTGAATTTGATAAAATTGTAATGATTTATATTAGTTATTTAAAATATGTGAAGACGTAGATGATCTTGATGAAGAGAAGTAACACACATGAAGAATGAGGAGTTCATATTCACATAGGGAGGCAATAAAATAAGAAGTGGTTTATTGTAGGGATTTGATCAGATATATTTTTCAATTTTGTGATTTAAGGGATGGAAAATTTACTTAACCAAGTGGGAGAGTTATTGTAGACACCACAGGGTTTTACATTCGGAAAAAGTATTTAGATTACCAAAGATTGTCCTTATTTATTCAAAGGAATGGATTTAAAATTGACATGAGAGACACAAAATATGTGATGTAATGAGTAAATTAAGTGATAATAAAAATTATTTTAGGAACAAACAAAATTTGGCATGTTGTATATTAATCTTGAAAGTCCTTATTAGGGGCACCATGGTGTTATTAAGCAAATTGTTTAGAAGAAACCGAATAGACCCTATTGATGTTGCCTATATACCATTGCTCCATGACCTAATCAAGGAGGTAATTCATGTGAATTAGGTAAATTTAATCTCATTATATATTATTAAATCATTCAAATAATGCAAGGAATGGATATTTTTCAGATGGCTTCATTTAAATGATTATTTGTGTTATACATTGCCATTAAGTATGAGACAATTAAATAAATATTCAAATTTAGAAAAGAAACCTATTCATATTATTTATTTTATCATTTATAATCATTTTAATTACCCCAATTATTCAAAAAAATTAATGAATTTATTTTAATCATTCATGAATCCATCCAAAACTATAAGTGCACTAGGATTTATGACATTATGAAAGAAGTTATTTCAATATGTGGAAAGTGGTTCTTAGTTCAAGAATTTACAGTAATGATTATATATAAGGCTCTCTCCAACCTCCTCATTTATTTCCCCTATTTTACCTTACTATCTTGTTATATTAGAAATTTACTATCAATTGTCTACCACTATTGCTTTGATTTTAAAACAAAATAATTTGGAAATCATGGAAAAAGTACTATGTCAATAAGTGAAGAGATATTTAAACACTTTTATAATTTGGAAAATATTTGGATAAGAATTAATCCCAAATTATTTAAGAGAAATATAATTTTTACAATGGGATCTTCTTGATAAAGAAGAAATGTATCTAAATTTCATTCAATAAAAGGTTAACATAATTTATAAGAACAAACCTCATCCTGAGCATGAATGTTTCTTATTTGTAAAATTATTTAAGGTTGGAAAGGTTAGGCATTTAAGAACACAAAGAAACTAAAAAGTTAAGGTTGAAAGAATGTAATTTCGTTCAAATTCATGAGGTTATGGTTAATCAAAAATCACCAAGTCTAGAGCTCATTAAGATGTTGATATTGTGCACTATGTTATTTCCATAGTTACAAAAATGGTTAATCCTATTGTGTGTTCAAGTAAATTTATTATTTTTAGTAGTGTCTAGTTGATATTTTTTTAATGGATTTAAAGTGTCAAGTGGTTTTCCAAAATAATTATTTGACATGGATGTTGATGTTGTTTTCATTATCCCATTTGATTTTATCCTAGTTGTTACTTATATCTCAATTGATACATCTCCTATCTTTATTGATAAAAAATTGATTCAATTTTTTTGGGGCCCTAACCTATTAGTTGAGTATTTATGCCAACATGACATTCACCTAGGTGTGAGAAGATAATTTTAACAAGTGGTTAGGCTAAATCATTTTTTTAGCTAGCTAGAGGTTACAACACAAATATTATGCTAGCTGGTAGGTAGATAACCATCTCCTAGTTTTTTAGAGCATCATCAAAGATTTGAAGAGACATGGAAAGTGAATCATGGAGTTTATAGATTCATGGATTTGGAAGTTATGATGATGGAGTTCCAACTAGACACTTAGCATACAAATTCCTCCCTAGAAAGGATGATCCTAAAGACTTATATAAGGAAATCAAGTTAGAAGATGAGATGAGTGAAAAACTATAGAGAAACTCTAGTAGATTGATTTTAAAGCCTTAATTTGTAAATATTGATCCAACAACCATTAAGGACTAGAGATAGTATAGAGGCCACTATGACTCCAATTGTATGTGCCCAAGCTTGTTTGTGAGCCTATAGGTTATTAGCATTTTGACTTGAATATAAACTCTAGTTATGAACTTTGAATAATGATAAGTGGTGTTACATTAAAATATGATATGTGTTTGGTTTTCATATCCTATAGTATTATTAATGTGATGTGAATAATTGTGATGTTATACTGTTAATTCAATTATGTGAATTAATGTTTGTAAATTTTACTGGTTCGTACATTTTGCTAGTTTTGATACTTTAATGGAGTCCTTTTAATTTTTGTGACCTCATCATCATATTATATGGAGGATGAGTATATATTTATGTTAATAACCTAATCCTTATGTAAATTTCATTTGTTTAGTATGATTAAAAGTAGTTTTATGGCCATTTAAGTGCCTATAGGGCCCCAATATTTATTTGAGAAAGGACTATGCCTATGGATATACTTTAAGTTTTCATTGAATTATTTAATTCCCCTTAGTGATGCTTTGTGTCATAGAAAAACTAGCCCAACATTGGCCCTAGTTCCTTCTTAGATGAACTTTGGGTGAGTGCTTAAGGCTTGTGCCTTATTTAGATTGATGTCAGTGTAGTCGAGTGTTTAAATTTGGAGCACAAGGGAGTATCCCATGTTTGCACCTAGTTGTATTAAACTGAGACCCTAGAATTTATGTAACATTTTGGTTCCATTATAAACATTCGTGTTGAATTTTATTGTTATGATGGTGTGATAGAATGATGCACCAACTCTCTCTTAAAAACATCAAGTACTAGCTATAATAGGTAGAAGATAGTATTTTGATGAAGAATCCAACCTAAAAATGAAAAAACCAAGAAAATGGATTCAAAATAACCTATATGATGTTTTTTAAAAGGTCTTTTTTTGTGATTTTCTTGATCATGTGTACATGTGGTTGATTTTATATTCAACCCATAGAAGAAGAAGTAATGGATGCTGTTATGAGTGGAAAAAGGAGTTCCTAGAGAGGATTGGGACCTTGGATATTACTTGGACTAGAGTAATGGATAAAAGGTGGAAAGGAACTTTGAATAACTATGTACTTAAATTTACTATATCAACTTATTCGTGACCTAAAGAAGCAAAGTACTAGTTTTTTCACAACCCTAGAGGCACATTTATGAAGGAGTTCAACATAGAGCTCAAGAAGATAATGGTTGATTATGATTTTGAAACTTTGGGGATGGAAGGCTAAAATCCTTTCACATATGAGCTATGTAAAAGGGGAGTAGGGGATGTGGAGGTGAGTCATAATGGAAGGGGATGAGAAAATTGACACTTGAGAGCTTAGAATATAGGCCTATAATAAGAGACAACACTAATTGATGGAGTATCTAAAACCTAAAAGTACCAAGAGGACCCATAGTGAATGGGACGGGCATGGGGAAGGATCTCTTGAAGGACAACAATGTGTAAATGAGAGATATAATGAAGTAATGAACCAATCTCAACACTTAATAGGTGTGGAATTTGTTGAGTTCTTACATAATTTAATTACTTTAGATATGCTTGATGTACCTACCCCCTTTGAACCTACAGTGTAATTTCATGCATTAGATCCCACACTTGAAGATAGTACAAAAGTAATTGTTAACCCTGATAATGACTTAGATATTAGATGTTTTATAGGCTTAGATTGTAACTTTTTTATTACATAGATTATTCTAGATATGGAGGTGAGAAAAACTACATATAGGCCATTAAGCACTATCTCACCACAACAAAACTTGAACACGAGCATACAAACTTAGTTGATGTTAGCAACATAAGGTGGGAAATAGCCCAAAAGAAGTGGTTTGGTGCCACAAATAAGAAACACAACACTAATGGCACCAACTACACCAATAATAATGACAAAACCAATACCTACCTTTGGGGATGGAGGAATTGAAGGACTTATATCAGGATAGGTGTTAGGGGGATAAGTGTCTCAGGTACCAATTTATCCACCACACCAAATCTATTATGAAATGGTTATGCACTTATTAGAGTATTTTAATATGGAAAATGTTTTATAACATGTACTAAAATGTGAACTCTAGTGGTGTGTATGAGGCTTAACCTAGTTGGAACATAAGACTACTTAGTTTACAACCACTTTACTTGATTATGACCACACCTAGTACATAAAATTTGATCCCATCTAGGACATGGTTGACTATGATACCCTAAAGGATGCATTCTTAAAGTAATTTGACATCCTAGAGTTTGAAAAATAGATCATCATTGTGATAAAAGAACTCAAGGACTCTTAGAGAGTGTGCACTTATATAATGCATAGTTTAAAACTCTCATATGGAAGCTCCCATATGATATTTAACCTTCCCAACATGCACATTGGTTCATTGTGGGGTTGTTTATTCCATTCTAAAGATCATTTTCCATGAAGATTTTTACATTCAATCAAGAAGTGATTGAAGTTGTACCCAGAGTCGAGGTAGCTAGAAGTGTAGACATTGGGATCAACCTATTTATTGAGGAAAAAATTACATTTATAGCCTCCTAGATCTAAAATCTTATCACCAACTCTGGGCATGATGCTCAAAGTGGAATATGGTGTACCAACTAGGAAGTTGAAGGCCATAATAGAACTAATTTCCCATAGAAGAATGTGTGCACCTTACTTCTGAGCTATGTGGTCTATCAAGAAGTCATGATGTCTAAAAATGTCCTTTATTTAAATATACTAGCCAAGTCAACACAACCATTTATTTTCATTTATGTAATTACCACACCCATACCACAACTAATTATTGAGTGATTGATGAAATGCATGAAAACATGGAAAGGTGTGCATGATAGGCTATAACAACAGTTAGAGGAAAAAGATCAAGGGAATGATGGCTACAACTAACATAATATAGGATTTAGGATTTAAGATGTAGCTAGGTGCTAGAAGGAAATATGAAGGATGTGGAGGTGTAAGGTTCCCACTGCACTCATATTATAAGTGTGGCTCAATAAAGCATTACCATTATTATTTCCCTACACATCTCACATGTGGGTATTTTCAAGGGCCCCATAAAGTTGAATAATTCCCTAACCTTTACAAAAAATTTGACCCAAGGTATGCCTAACATAGACAAGGGTGTAGGAATCATAAGGTGTGAGAAAAAGATGAAAAAATGGACCCCAAAATCACAACCAACACACACAAAGGTATTCAAGGTGTAGACAATGAATTGTACTAGATTCACCACTCAGCAACCAATTATGCTAACACCTAAGTTATGCCTCAAATATGTGGATAAGGGTCACAATAAATGCATATTGTAGCCTAAACCAAAGGCTTTACCTTACCCAAACCCAACACACCAAAATGACGTACTACAATAAGCTATGATCATAATCCAAAACTTTCAAGGGGAGTTATAATTGGTGTAAGATTTATAAGTGTAGGCGATGGTCTCTCGAAAGAAGTAGGATAGCCAAGAATCTAAAATATAAGAATTAACTAAGATCATGTACCTCTTTCAAACTAAGGGTATTTTTTCCCTATTAAATCTTAGAGTACATGCTTGTAATAAGAGATGACACCAAATAATGGAGGATATGGAACTTGAAAGTGCTAAGAGGACCCATAGAAAATGGGAAGGGCATGGGGAAGGATCTCTTGAAGGATAATAATGTAGAGATGAGAGATATAATGAAGCAGTGGACTGAGTTTGACCTTGATAGGTTGGAATTCATTAAGTTCCTATAGAATTTTTCTTGACATTCCTATCCCCTTTGAACCTATATTGCATGATCACATGTTAGATACCCCACTTGAATATAATATAGAAGTGATTTTTGACCCTAAAAACGACTTAGATCTTAGACATTTTGTAGGCTTAGATTGTAACTTTATTATTAAACAAATTATTCTAGATAAGGAGGTGAGTAAAACTACCTTGAGATCATTAAGCATTATCTCACCACAATATAAATTGAATGTGATCATACCAACTCAACCAATGTTAGCAATGTAAGGTGGGAAAAAACCCACAAGATGTGGTTCAATACCACAAACAAGTAGCACAACACCAACAAAACTAATTATGTTAGCAATAATGATAGGACCAATCCCTACCTTCAGGGTTGGAAGCATTGGAGTACTATCACCAAGATAGGTTTTAGGGTTACAAGTGCCACAAGTACTAATTTCTCTCCCATAAAAAATCTACTATGAAATGGATATACACCTACCAAAGTATCACAACATGGAAAATGCTACAGAACACATGCTAAAATGTGAACTCTAGTGATACGTGTGAGGCATAATCCAATTAAAGTGAAAGGATACTTAATTTTTAACCACTTTAATTGATCACACACACACTTGGTACATAAATTTTGATCCCAACAAGGCCATGGTTGACTATGACACCCTAAAGGATGCATTCCTTAAGGAATTTGACATATTGGATTTTGAATATAGAGCATCACCATGATAAAAGAAATTACCCAAGGACTCTTAGAGAGTGTGTGCTTGTATGATGCATAGTTCAAAACTCTCCTATCAAAGATATTGTATGATATTTACCCTTCCCAATATGGGTATTGGTTCATTGTGGGGTTGCTTATTCCATTATAAAGGGCACTTTCTATGAAGACTTTTATAGACCCTTGATAAGCACATGAAGTCCCACTCAGAGCTGAGGTAGTTAGAAGTTTAGACATTAGGATCAATCCATTTATGCAGGTGTGAATTACATTTATGGCCTCCTAAGTCCAAATTATTACTCTTAACTCTATGTATGATGATTAAAGTGGACTGTGGTGTACCGACTATGAAGTTGAATGCCATAATAGAACTAATTGCCCATAGAGGAATGTGTGCACCCTACTTATATGCTATTGTAGTCATATGAAATTCAAAAAATTGTAACTTGAGCATGGATAATGACACCCAACCCATAGGTCTGTCTTACTTTCTCTCATAACCCTCACAAGCTTATTTTCACTATTGCCCAATCATTTGTATCTTTTTAGACTTGAACCTAGCTAATCTAGGATTGTCTCTTCATGACCAATCCATCCCCCTAGGTTTCATCTACCTTAGAAAATAACACCCAACTAGGATAGGAGCATTGGTGCCATTGTTGTCTACTTTTGTCACTATTATCCAAGATCATTCCTAACCCTAATGGCCAATTTATTCTGGTTCTCCATCCTTCTCCTCTTCAGCCTAACATGAGTAAATTCAATCCATGACCAATAGATCCCTATAAAATCCTATTAAAATATCATTTGTAAAAGGTTATAAAATATCACTCAATAAAACAAGAATACAAGAAAGACCACTCAAGCAATCCTCCATATTCTTTGCATACAAGCAACCTATACACTTTCAATCCAATTCAAGTCCTTACACTAGTCCCTAATCATCTCAAACACACCCAATTTTTGTATTTCTTACATTTTCATTCACTATTTCACCAAGCACTCTTAAAGGGATAACTACATATGGCTTGATCCCTCCTTAGAGTATTGGTATGTAATAAATGTGCCCACACATAGGGTTTGAAGTACGTCTAGTGCACCTTACACTCACTAACCCCTTTTCCCTATTTTCTAAAGTTTATATTCAATTGAATATAAGACACATACATAGAAAATAAACTCTATAGGGATCTCTATCCATAGTGAGGCTCCAAAATTTGGTTCATAGGCTCACACTGATTAGGAAAACAAAACCCAAAAAGCTTAGATCCTTAGGATAATAGCATAGGGGAAAGACTACAACACCAATACCAATCCTATCCACTTTTGACACTCCTATCCAATCAAAAAATGAAATACAAAATCATGTTTTCTATAGTGTCTTAGGCCTGCACACAAATTTCTAGGCCCTGTCTCAATTGGATCATCATAGAATAAGATAAGTTTAATTCTCTCTCTCTCACTACTATTTTTAGAAAAGTTATAATTACAAATAAACTTCACAAATCAGTATCTTTAATTTGGAATATTATTTACTAATTTTCTCTTACTCAAACCCTTTTATTATTTATGAATTAAACACTAATTTCTCCAAAAACAATAAAACGTTTGGTGGACCCAACTTACTTAAAATTGTGCATAAAAACCATAGAAACCCTAGGGTAAATTCCTAGATAATTTTTCCCATAAATTTCTAACTTTTTTATTGAATATTTTAAGTATAAATTCATCCCAAATTTTAAAATTTAGTAGTAAATTTTAAAATAATTTTATTTCAAACCCTGGTTGTAGCAACTAACTCCCAATAATTTTTCAATCATTTTTTGAATTTTCAATTGCATATTAAAATCAGAAAATTGCTTCAAATTTCAAAAATTCATAGTAATTTAAAATATATATATATTTTTTCCTTAAAACCCTAGTTGCATCTACTAGGTCCTATTAAAACACTAATTTTCCAATAAATTATTGATTTTTTAGTTGCATATTTTACTCAAATTTTCACTTTCAATTTCAAAATTTCATAGTAATTTGTTAAACTTATCATCTCTCAAACCCTAATTACATATAGTAGCTCCTATTTTCTTCTTGAGGTATCACCTTACATTTGTAATCAAATTGTAAAAATAGATCTCACACATTTCTTGCAAATATCATGTACATGAATGATGAAGTCTATCATATGTTATTAAAAATATTTATTCTTTGCATTTCATATTTATTTTTCATAATATATGATAATATTAAGGAAGTTATTTTAAAACAACATGCCAAGATATCTTTTGCATCACCTCCTTTGGAGACTCTATCCTATGTCGAGTCATGTTGCATGGTCCATTTTACCCTTCCTTGGGTCACTTCCCATCACTAGAGAGCCTAGTTGACACCCTTTGTCCCTCCACCACCTTGACCTACTGATTATCTTAGCTCTCCTTTTGTAGTTACTACTAGTCCTATATGGATAGTAGATAATGTGGTTAGAGCTCTTACTCGATGTGCTACCATGCCTCCCCCACCTCGTCAGTAGCCCCACCATCCTCATATTTTTTCCCATCCTAGGCTAATGCACCCACACAAGAAGATCCACACAAGGCATATGATATTATTGATCAGTTGAGAAACACTCTAGTTAAGATTTATAAGTTATAACTACTTCAAAAAGCTAATGTCTTCAAGGACATTCTTTATCAAGCACTCATACAAATTTCTATGACCATTGATTCAGAGCCTTCTTATTTAACATTAGTGGTCAACACTCTAAAATCTATAGAAGATGTTATTACTTTGATAATAATGGCATGCCATCTCAGATAGTTATTGATCAAAATTTACCACTATTTAGACAAGCTCAAGTCAAAACTAGCATAGTTAAGAGAGTTTTAGTTGATACTAGTTCTAGACTTAATATATGAAATATTACATTCTTATAGACCATGGGCATAGATATGGAATCCATATAAAAATAATAATAAATTATGATAGACATTAAGAAAAATAGTCAAGCAGAGGCTACCAATAAAACTATCAATAACATTTTAAGCAAAATAGTGACCGAATTTTGAGATGATTGGCACAATCAACTTATTTTTGCATTATGGGCCTATCACACAAGTATCCATATGCCCACATGAGCCACTCCTTATTCCCTTATTTATGGAATAAGAGTTGTTTTACCATTGGAATTAGAAATCACATTCCTTTGTGTCTCTTTAAAAGGCATTCTCACTGATGACTAGTATCATGAAAAGCATCTACACCAGCTTGAGCAGTTAGACCATACATGAATTTAAGCAATAGAACATCTTAGAATCTATCAAAAACATATACAATGATCTTACAACAAATGAGTTCACACCAGAGAATTTGAAGTTAATGATCTTGTTCTCAAAGAAAATCTTTGCAATGTCAAATAAAAGAATAAATAAAAGTAAAATTCAAACCAAAATGGCTAGGTACATACAATATTGTAGAAAAGATTATCCCTAAAGTGTATCATCTAGACTCACTTTAAGGAAATAAACTCAAAAATCCAATGAATATCATGCATCTAAATAGATTCCTTATCTAGCATTGCATTTCACATATTGCATTATAAATTAGTTTTCAAAATCACTTGTATATTGTCTCCTAATACTTGATTGTACATATCTCCTCTAAATTTCTTATACATATCCTTTTAATGTTTGATTTTACATAGATTAGATATGTCAAAAACATAAAAAAACATTTTTATTGTATGCATCATCCATGATTTACACTTATACTACTATGTTAAACTTACATTTCCTATTTTATGCTATTGTTTCTTGATTTATATACATTACCATGCTTCACTTGATCTTGTTTGAGTGTATGTAGTGAAATCTAGCTAATTGATTAATTCAATCTACCCATTGAGAGGGCATCTTACTTATACATTCAAGACACACATCAATATACATACCCACTGAGGGCATCTTCTACATGACTACACCATCTAGGTTATGTGATTCCTACACCACACACTCTAATTATCATGTTGATGTACATTATTTACTAGCTAACACAGATTACTCTATCGACACTCACTAGTATTTAGCACTTGCGTATTTCTTTGCATATACCTAGTCTTTTACTAACATGTCTTGCATGCATTCACTTCTTGATTTGATTAGTTAGATGCATTTGTAATTATATTTTATTACATGATTTCTTTTCTAGCTCAGCATTAACTTGATGTGATTGTATTTATTAGTTCTTATTTATCTCTTGTATGTGACTTAGGACATTTGCCAATGTTCTTTGCTTCTTTCATGTATGTGCCTTAGGACATTTTTTAATGTCCTTTGCTTGTACTCTTCTATGTGATTTTGGATTTCACACCAATTTGCTTATTTCAATTATATGTGTGTGGAATTTGAACATGCCTTATATGCTTGATTTTCAATTTAAGTGATGTCTGCCCATGTCCCTTGTTTATGTTTCCCCTTGGCCACCCTTGTATGCTTCTTGTTTATTGCTTCTTACTTTTTGTGCTTATTGCTTAATTGATTTCAATTATTTTCTAATGCCATGATCTAAATCATGCAGTATCTTACTTCTTGGATGCCATGATGGACATCATGATCCATCCCTCCAATTAACAACTAAAAACTAACTAGACTTTAAATTATAGTTCAATACTTTTTCACATGCTATTACATTATTATATTTATCTAGGCATACCTCTGTTAATCTAACAATCTCTCAATTCAAACCATGTCATATCTTGAGATATCTTCTTGATTATCATTGTTATATCATGTATATTTCTATCTTAACACACTTGCAAGGCTTGTTCTTCTAAGGGAAGTCATTGTAGGGTACCTATTCCTACCCTCAGATGAGGGGGTAATAAATAGGGGTTTTGATATAGAGATAAGAACTCTTATTAATTAAAAAATCTAATTTTAGAACACCTAGAACAATAACTAGACATCAAACTAGTCAGAATAGACTAGGTAGACAGTCAAGAATCCACAACAATCATTAGATTTAGCCCAATAAAACAACACTAAGACTGGACTATAGCATTGGTTGTGATACTATCTATTTCTAGTGATCCTATCCAAATAGCATAAAAACCAATTTTTTTAGAAGCAGACAAAAAGGTAAGTTCAGTTATAGTTTTGTTAGCTATAGTTCAGACCAAAATTAGTAGTTTTAGTGTAGTTTTCTTAGAGAATCTAGATATAAGGGGCATCATGCATGACATGATGGCTCTCATTTCTAGTTTTATATAGGGTAATTGGTACAAATTCTAGATCAGAATACATGTTTTAGACATCAGTGGTTTGGGGCAATGTTAAGGCACATTTGTTTTCTTTCTTTTTGAGTTTAGCATTACCTAGGCATTCTCAATAGTTGCATGCCTTATTCCATCTATAGGTGTTTGGCATAATTTTCATGCCTTATTCCATCTATAGGTGTTTGGCATCATTTTTGGTTTATCTTTCATACAATCTTAAATTTTGAGTTCTTGAGTTCCCAAGTTCCTGAATGGCTTCCACATAAGCGAGATTCTTAGTTTTAGAGTGGCTTTCATATAAGTCTAATCTCTATCTTTTAGAATAGACAAGAGTGGCCTAGTTTATAGCATAAATTTAGCTATCCATGCCAATATTGTTAGATCATAGTATATTCAATGGATTTAAGATCCATCTCATATGACACACATTCCATACTAGTATCAATTTATAGCTTCACTTCATGGGGCAATGATGGAGTAAAAAGACTAGTTAGCCTTTATATTCTTGATCCACCTACTTAGAAGGATTGGACACAATTCCAAACACTAATCAACACATATATGATCACCTAGCTTTACTTTGTGGATGACGATGGAGCCAAAGGGCAAACATTTACATTCTTGATCCACTTATGGGGAATTTAACACTCAGATCCATTCATGATATTACTCTTGGTACAACACCTTCCAGCATTACTCAATATAATCCATCATCACTCAGTAGCACAAAATTTTGTGTATTGCTTCACGTAATCAGTGAGGTGTATGCATTCCTTTTTCTTCCTCTCTCTCTCTTACCCAGCATTGTACATTCTTATTTTAGATATAAAAAATCTAGTAAGAAATAATTTACTTTTATTTTCACTTATAGATTTATAATTCACAACATACTCTCTCTATGCACACCCAATACCACACAAATTCATGGGATTCACCCTTGTAGGTAAATTTAGGTATGTTTTCTATTTTTCCTTTTATCTTAGTATTTTGCTTTACTGCATCACTAGAATAAAGAGGGGGCAAATGTAGTCATATAAAATGCAAAAAATGGTAACTTGAGTATGGATAATGATACCAAAACCATAAGTCCCTCTTGCTTTCTCTCATTACCCTCATAGACTTGTTTTCACTGATTCCTAATGATCTATAACCTTCTAGATTTGACCCTAGCTAATCTAGGACCCTCTCTTCATGACCAATCTATCCCACCAGGTCCTATCTACCTAGGACAGTAATACCTAACTAGGACAAGATCATTATTTCCACTATTGTATACTTTAAACACTATTGTCCAAGCTCATTTTTGTCCCCAATCATCAATTTCTTCTAGTTCCCCATCCTTCTCCTTGTCAACCTAACATGAGCAAATTTAATCTATGACCAATAGATCCCTATAAAATTCCATTCAAAGATCATTTAGAAAAGGTTAGAAAATATCAATCAATAAAGAAATAATATAAGCAAGACTACTCAATAAATATTCCCTATTCTTTACATATAGCCAGCCAATACACTTTTAATCCAATTCAAGTCCTTACACCAACCCCTAGTCATCTCAAACACACCTAGTTTTTGTATTTCTTATATTTTCATTCACTATTGCACCAAAAACTCTTAAAGGGAGAAATATATATGGATTGATCCCTCAAATTATTAGTATGTGGGTATCATACCCACACATGGGGTGTGAAGTACATCTAGTACATCTTACACACACTAACCCATTTTCTCTATTTTTAAAAGTTTTTATTTAAGTGCATATAAGACACATAAATAGAAAATCAACTTTATAAGGAGTTTTATAGATAGTGAGGCTCTAAAATTTAGTACACAAACTCATACTAATCAAGTGAGAAAAAATTATAAAGCTTATATCCTTAAGATAATAGCACCAAGAAAGGATCACAGCACCAGTGCCACTCTTGTCCACTTTTAGCACTCATGTTCAATCATAAAATGAAATCTAAAATCCTATTTGTGATAGTGTCTTAAGCTTGCACACAAATTTTTAGGCCTTGTCTTAGTCAGATCAACATATAATAAGATAAGTTTAATTTTTTATCTCTCACTACTATTTTTAGAAAATATATAATTACAAATAAACTTCACAAATTAGTAGCTTTAATTTGAAATATTATTTACTAATTTTCTCTTACTTAGATCCTTTTATTATTTAATAATTAAACACTAATTTCCCCAAAAATAATAAAATATCTATGAGGTCTATCAAGAAGTATATAATGCCCAAAAATATCCTTTATTTTAATTCACCAACCAAGTCAACACAACCATTTATTATCATTTGTGTGATGCCTACACCCATACCACTATTGATTACTAGGTGATTCATGAAATACACAAAAACATACAAAGGAGTACATGAGAGAATACAATAGTAATCAAAGGACAAAAAAACCAAGGGAATGATAAATATGACTAATAAAATATAGGCTTTAGGATGTATCGAGGTGATAAAGGGTGAGGAGGATACAGTGGTGGAATGTTCCCATTGTGCTCATTTTATAAGTATGGCTCAACAGAGCATTACTAGCATGACTACCATATGCATCCTACATGTTGGTATTGATGATGGACCCATAAGGTTGAATAATTCCCTAACCTTTAAAAAAAATTGACCTAAGGTAAAATTGGTATAGAAAAGGTCACATGAATGATCAGGTGTAAGAAAAAGATGGAAAAATAGACCCCAAAGGCATAATTGATACACACATAAGTAGTCAAGGTATAGGCAACAACTTGTAGTGGATTCACCACTTAACCACTAATTATGATAGTACCTGAGTTATGCCTTGAATATAGGGATAAGGGTCATAATAAACACATAATATAGCCTAAACTAAAGGTTGTGCCATACCTAGACCTAATGCACCAAAGGGACATATTATATCAAGTTATGAGCATAATCCAAAACTTGTAAGGGGAGCTCTAATTGGCAAGAGATTTGTTAGGGTGTGGAGCTAAAAGCTTCACCAAGGAGCACACTTTAACAGGTTCGGGTCTACACAGTCATCGGCATCGGTCAGGAGCGACCGACGTCGGCCAAGTGCAGTTGCAGAGGTGCTGGCGTCGGCAGTGGGTTGGCTGACGGTGGTCACAGGCAAGCAGCAGGAACCGGCGTCGGTTACCTGTGCATCCAGAATGCTATTTCCGAGGATAGAAGTTAGTATTTGCATGATGAGTTTAAGTTGTAGTCTTGAGCTCACGTCTCTATTATTAGTAATATTGTTTTTAGAGCCCTTGTTCAAGAGGCTTGACTATTTGTTGTAAGTGCATGCTCAAGTTTCCTAATTCTATATGTAGAATTAGATCTTCTTAGCTTTGTGTGTATTATTGTAGTAGTTCATTGTATGTGAATGTTGAAGAATAGTATAGAATTGAATCAATCCAAGTTTGTTGGAGTTGATTGTTCTTGAGAGAGAGAGCTCTTGAGGAATAGAGATCTAGTGAGAGATCTATACATCTAGGAGAGGTGTGGAAGAAAGAAGTTTCTTCAATTGTATTCCTTGTGTAAAGAGTTTGTTAATACAAGTTTTCAGGGTGGTTTCTTGTATCTCTTGTTCTTGCTATTATCTCATTCTAGTTACTTGTCTATCTAATTTAATTTTGCATTTATTACTTTCATAAGTGTAATCTAGAAGCACAAGGTGTTACCTCTCAAAAGAACTAGGATATCCAAGAAGCTAAAGTACAAGAATTAATTGAGATCATGTGTCTCTTGAGAATTGAGGTTATGATACCCCTATTTAATAACTTACTCTTTTCACCATATGGTGGGAAATTCATGGGAAGGTTTTACTAATATCAAACCATCATCCACTAGGGCAAAGTTTGGTGCTTACAAGTTGCATTGCTGCCCTTGTGCCTAGGTCTTAGATGTCCTTGATAGGGACATAAAATCCTAACTTTTAATAGCCTAGGAGATTTGTGACCTTTTATACATCCACAATAACATCTATCATCTCTTGTATGTTTACTCCTATCCTAAGTAACCCTATGATTTTACTAATGAAGCTTTCATAAATCCTCATGTACCATCCAAGAAAGTAGAATAGGTCACCATACACCCACAAGAGGAGGAAATGAACCAATTATTTTAGCTTGATTAATCTTGGTAGTTAAAATAGTTGTGTGGTGCCCATGGTTTGAAATTTGTTTCTACTTTAGACATCAAAGAACATGACACCTGCCTTAGTCTTCTTGTATGTATCTATCATCCAATCCTTGTTCAACTCTTGCATGTTATTTTTTGTCCTATGGTTATAGTCCTTAAGCTTACAAAAATGTGTGAAGGATACCCACTTATCCTCTACCATGACCTTTGGTGGGTATTCCATCTCTCTATAGGTGAACTTGGCACTTTTTCTTGGGTTAATCTCTACAACATTCACCCCCTCCACCATCTATGCCTCCAATTTTGTGGCAGCTACTTCCTTTAACACCTATGATTTATTTACATCTTTTTCCACTTGTGGTGGACCTATCCTTAGCCATTTCTTTCCCATTCTAAACCTGATACTATTGAATTGTAATTGGTTGATTATGTCGAAGCCTAAAATTATGCCTTGTGTGTTTTACAATCATGGGAAATATGACTACTCATTTGACTGTTGAGCTTCTTTCCCCATTAATGGTGGCCTAGTTATTCTACCAAAGTATTTCTCCCCTATTTATCCATAAAATTCTCTTTGATTTCCTATTTTTCTCCTTAGGGTGAAATTCAATATTTTTCTTACTCTATCCTTCTCATTTAGGGAGGTTGTGGGTGACTAGTTTTATCTCTGGTAGCATTTTCTCACTCAATGGATTTGTCTTATTGTTCTATTCTAAACTCTTGAAAATGATAGTAACCTTCCTACCTATACCATTTTATCTTTTATATGATAATCTCATCTACCATATTGATGGTTGGTAGCATTTAGATTCTCAAAATATACTAAAACATACAAAACTTAGAAAAAACTTTTGCCATCTGCTCATTTAATGTGGATCTTTGTTCTTCGGCCATCATAACATTTAATATGCTAATGGTTTCTTTGGTGAAGTGATTGGTGGTTCAAATGGTCACTTCCTATCAACTATTGGGTGGGTGCCAACTATCACAATGATAATTATCTTATGCTTTGTTCAACTTGGTGTGACCTTTTCCATACTTATGATTACCTAGATGTAGCACTTCACATGCACACTATTTAACCTCCTAGATTCCATCTTTTCTTAGTGTTATGGTTCATTTCAAGCATGCTTCTCTTTCTTGGTAAATTTCTCTATGCTTTATTGTCTCTTGCTTTAGCCTTCCCTACCCTATATAAATTCTTAAGCTAGTCTTCTAGCACCTCATTATCTCCTCTTGGTCTCTTATGCATGAACACCTTATGTGCCTTCCTTAGTCAAGTTGTACTTATAGTTTATTTATCTTGGTAGACTTTACACATGCCCATAAACATAGGTTTATAGCCTTAGGTGCTTAAAAAGTGACTAGTCCTAACTCACCCTATTGGATTTATGTGGGTGTAAATGCCACAAAATTTCTTTTGTAAACCTGAAATCACCATGCTTATTTAAAAACACAAGAACCAAAACATAAAAAAAAGATTTATCTTGCGCTAGTTTTATTATGGTTACAAGACAAAGAGACTGACTTTTGACTAGAAATATAGTGTTAGATGGTGAAAGAACCCTCCTAGTGAAGGTGTAATTTCAACCTATTGCCATTTAAATACCTATAGAGCATTTCACCCATTAACATGTGTAGCTTACATGCATTAATATCCAATATGCTTAAGATGATATAAGGTCCCATCCACCTGATCTATTTATTGCTTAGGTGCTTAAGATAATTAGAATCATATATTATGACTAGTGTATCTTCTTTAAACACCTTGTGCTTGATGTGTTTATCATGACATATCTTTTGGTGGGCCTTCTCTATCTACTAGCTCCATCATGCTTAGACGTGTGTCTTATCCATCCTCTCTAAATCTTCCAAGCATGAACTTAAGGACTCTTCATCATCCAAAAGACCAACATGCATGGTACATAATAAGGGAACTAAGAATTCCATAGGTAAAATGGCCTCTACACTAAACACTAGTTGGAATGGTGTGGGCTTGTTTAGGTGCTTGTGTGTCATGCAATAGGCCCATAACATCACTGAAACATGGTCATTTAATCCTTGTGATCAACATCACATATTTTTGTGAGGCATGTCCCCTATATTTTATTGAAAGATTTTATGGTGCCAATTTCTTGGGGGTGGTAGGGTGTCATTTTATTGTCTGCCACCATATATTTAGATAGTAGGATCTGAATTATTTTATTGATAAAATGTGAGCCATGATCACTATTCAAACTAAGAAAGCATCCATACCTAATGATAATGTTTTCCCAAAGGAATATTACTATAATAATGATTGTATAGTCTTTGGTTGGTGCTACTTTGACCCATTTGGTGAAGTAATATATGGCAACTATAATGTAACTTAGACCTATTCACCTTATAACTAGAGTAATAGGCCAAAGAAAATCAATGACCCATTTTTAAAATAACACTTAGGAAAGGATGGGGATGAGGGGAATCTCATCCTAATGGTTTGGTTTTCTAGTACATTGGTAGATGTCACATGCTTTGGTGTATTCTTTTGTATCATGAAATAGATTTAGCCACCACAAGCTTGATTATAAGATTTTTCATGCCATGGCATCTCTAGCACAATGGCTTCTAGTAATCCCCTCATGCACCTCTTGTAGTATTAAGCCCTATTCATTTTTTAGGACACATTGGCATAATATTTAATCATATCTCAACTTGTACAGTTCCCCATCAATGAGTTTAAATGGGGTGGCATGAACTATAAGTTGATTCTTTTCTTTGGTTATCATGGCCTGAGATGTGGATTCATAGGTCAAAAATGCAATGATTTTTGCTAAGTCTTTTAAGATGCATTAGATTTTGTAAATTTGTGCATCAGGCATATCATCTTCAATTGGCATTACCACATTGTTAGAGTTAATGTGGGACAAATGATTTGGGCCTGAGTTCTATTTTCTAAGGTTTACTACAATATAAAATTAGAATTCTTGAAATAAAATGGTCCATTATAAAATGAACCCATGTAAAATAGGCTTGTTCACTAGGTACTTAAGTGCCTCATGATCACTAAATAAGATGAAGGGGGTTACCAATAAATACTATCTAAACTTCTATAGGGCATAGATCATGGAAAGTGCCATGTGTTTAGTCATTATGTAATTTTATTATTCCTTCATTAGTTTCCTATTTATAAAAGAAAGAAGATGATCCATTTTCCCTCCATCTAGTTATGTGAGAATGGTATTAATTGTAGTACCATAGGCATCAACATGGACATGGAAGGGAGTTGCCTAGTCAAGAAGTTATAATAATGATGCAATTTTTATTTTGAGCTTCAAGTTCTTGAAATAATATTTCTATGTTACACCCCAATAGTATGGGCCATCCTCCCATAAGAATTCTTTTAGCAAAACCATAATCATGACATAATTCCTTATGAGCTTATTTTAATACCCATAATTCCCAAAAAAGGCACAAATGTCTTTCTACATTGATGGTATTTAAATCTAAAGGATGATTACAATCTTTATTATATCTATGAGCAAACCATCCTTGTATATGATGTGCCTAAACAATGTGTTAAATGGCATTATGAAAACACACTTCTTGATATTTAAAGAAATTTGTAACTGCCTACACATTTCAAACATTAGGCATAAATTATCATAGTTATCCTTCACCAACCTATACACTATCCAATCATTTAAGTATACTCGGAGGAACTTATGAATGAATTATTTGAATGCAGTGATAAACACCCAAGAGAAAATGGATGGCACATTATTCATATTAAAGGACATCATGTTATATGTAAAACAAACCCATTTGGTCATAAAGGTGGTTTTGGGATTATCCTACTCTTTGATTTGGGATATATAGTATCTTAAAAAACCATCAGTAAATGTTTATATCTCATAAATTATGATACCATCTAATACTTCATCTATAAATAGACTTGGGAAGGGTTCGATCATACAGGTGATATTCAATAGTATATAGTCAACAAAAATTTCAATGTACCCATCCTTTTTGATGTTGATGACCATGGGGTTGACCCATTTAGATTCCTACATGGGGTAGATGACTCATGTAGCTAACATTCCATTGATCATAGTCTTAACCTTGGTACAAATATTTGGGTTCATCTTGTGAGGCTGCTTCTTGATGGGTCTCATGTCATCGACTAGTTTGATGCTCATCTTCCCTAGGGATGGGTGTGTGCCTTTTATATATTTATAGTTTTGTAGGAAAAAATATTATAATTCTTTTAGGAGATCAAAAATATGTGCTAGTTTTGTGTCAGACTAATAGGTGCCCAAAGTGGTAATTTTGGGTTCCCCCTCTAAACTGATATCTACCTTAGTAGTTTTTAATAGTGTTTGGTAGGGTTCATGCTTCTCCTAGTGTGAATATTTGACTTGTATATTTTCTTTAGTTGTTTCTACCCAAATATGGGTAGGGTCTTCTTCATCTAAGGTGTTGTCCTCAACTTGACACACTAACTTCCTTTTCTCTATCAAATTCTTCTAGTTGTGTGCCTTCCATGTGTCATCATCTTCATCACTAGAGTTACTGTTCAAAATTTGCTCTTTAAATAATGTCAGGAGTGCTAACCCATTTTTTCTAAGTATGTCTTTAAGGCACTCTTCGAATATAGTAGTGTCTTCAAACACTAACCTTAAAACTACCTATAATGACTTAATCAATTCAATATTTTGTGAATAAAATGAGAAGGTATGAAAAAACTAAATTTTAAGGGCATCCAAATTTGCTATTTCATGAGGCATCTCATTGACTATGTATCATTCCCATGCCCAAGTCTTTAGGGTTATATAGAAGGTGTGTACCCATAAATTTATTGGTGTATTTTCACTATAAATATTCCATATTTATTAGTAAAGATGTACATGTGTGACGGGGTCAAAATCACCAGAGTAGGCTAAAATGTATAGTCCTCATTGATTTTTTTAAATTGGCTACAAATAGATACCTTTTAAATCCTACCAGGTTGGCAAGCTAGGCTTCTGAACTACCTACCATTGAGAGATAGTGATTTTTAATGTGTACACTAGTGTACCTATTCTATCCACCTCCTTTGGGATTCACAAATCAATGTCATAAACATGTTCATCCATAGGATTACTCCCTTCATATATTGGGAGTGCAACAAATTTTTCTTTATTAATGTGAGCCACTCTTTTTACTTTCTTATTGGTATAAGGGACCCATTTTTTAGGAGTGTGATCAATTTGTATCCAACCTATCTTTATTAGATTTGGCACTTTTATGCACACAAATTAGCACCATCAACTAGTGGTATAATATGATTCCTCAACCCACTAGTTGTAAGCAACATCTATGGTGTCTAAGGCTAACTTTCCATCTTTTTAGGAGAAGATTCCTTGATCATTTAGTTCTATAGTCTTGGCACCTTACACTATGATGTTATAAATATGGTTGATTTCATCCTTGATGTCCATGCTCTCAAAATAGGGGGTCCTTGGTAATTTGAGATGGGTATAAATACCCTCTCCTTTCCATTTTCAAATGTCATATAGTGCCTTTTAAAGTACATATCTTCATTATTTGCATAAAAACCCAATCTTCCTAGAAACATCAGGTAGTTGTCCTACTATTCTAATTCTATTACTTCAAATTCAACATAGAATTCAATGCCTATGATATCTACAACTATACTCTTTAGAATCTTGATTGGTTTTCCTCAGGTCTTATTGTCCATAAAGAGTACATGAGGGAAAGGTCTCAAGGCTAGTTTACCCATTTTCTCCCAAGCAATCTTTGTCAAAATGTTGACCTCGATGCTCATGTTTACAAAAACCTCATAGATATACCATCCATAAATAGTGGTATCCATCAAGATTTCTTAGTCATATTCAACATTTTGAGTATGTCAAACTTCTCATGCCCTCTTTATGCGTAGTGTGATAACCTTAACTTGATTTTAACCTACATGATTTAGGAGTAATTTCTTTAATAGGGGAAAAATACATAGGAGTGATGCATCCCACAAGAACTCCTTCAACAAATGGTGGAAATGACAACCTTTGCCATAATGAAACACTTCTATATGGTGCACCTAACACTCATAAATGGGAATCTATTAGGATGGATCTGATTACCTTATATGTTCTCAACCAAATACTTCATGGCAGTGCTAAGGAGAATCCCCAATGTCTTATAAATTGATATCTAAGTCAAGGCCATGGATTATGATGGAATAATGATGAGGTGCCAATTTGTACATCCTAGAGCTAAAGCAACTATGGATGAGGAGGATGACAAGGATAAGACTGACATCCATTCCCTCTAAAGAGTAATAATAACTGGAAGTATTTTTAACCTATACTATGAGATAAATCCATGCAAAAAGAGTATAAATCCTAACAAGGATGATGATCAGCCTCTCCTAGTTGGTGATGAATGGAAGGATGCATCAAAGATGTAGGTGAAGTCACTCAAAAGGAAGAGGGGCAAAAAATTAGAAGAGAGCATGGAGTGCATACAATTTAAATAAGCCTCCAAAGAATAAATTATGCCCCTTTCTCTAAAGAGTATGTGATATTCACAAAAGAAGGTGAATCTTCTATAAATAATCTAGAGAAAAAGATAAAGGGACCCATATCATTCCCTATAAATATCCTTGTAGATATGAAGAGAGAGGTGAACCTTGTGCACATAATAGAGGAGGATACTAAAGAAGAATGAGTAGGACCTAAATCCCATAAGTAGGGGAAGATGAAGATAATTTTAGTGCCAAATATGTGTAGGAGTCCCTATAAAATGATGTGACCATTATACTATAAGTAACAAATGAAATGGAGAGCCTCAAATCTAGTGCCACCTCATTAACAATCCCACCTTTAAAACTAACATTGACACTTGGGGATGAGGCCTCTCTAATGGCCCCTCAAAATATAAATAATAAAAGAACAACCTAGAGGAAGATGGTATTAATTGATGAAGATATCAATTGGTATTTATCATTTGAAAAAAATTTAAAGCTTTACTAGGAACATAAGAAAGACAAGTTGGAGAAAAGGGACCCAAAGGTTCCCTCAAGCATGGGACTAGTAGTAGAAGTGGTCAAACAAGCACCAAGTGACCCCATCAAACAAGTATAAAAAGTAATATAAGAGGAATTCCCAATTATTTAAGGGTTTTTTTAATATAAATAAGGTGATATTGGCATCTAAGAGTAATAAATATATACTATTAAGGAGCACTAGTAGTAACAAAGCAACACCAGCACCGAAGGGATAACCCTAGAGATAAGTATTAAAAAACCCTAGGATGAAGAAGTAGATGAGGGGGAGAAGTTTGATAAAGCAACCCATAAGGACCAAACAAGTGAATCTTCAGAGGATCACAATGAAGAAAGAGGTGGCACTAGTGAAGAAGAGGAAGTACACACAAATAAGGATATTGTTGAAAAGGATGATATAGAGATTAAAATTAGGGAGATGGTGTAAAATAATTGTGAGGATGAAGATCTATAAATGTATAAAATTATTCCCTCATAGGCCACCATGACACGAATACACAAGTATCTCTCATCTTCACTATCCCACTATATGGATGAGCCCCAATTTGAGGTGTTTAGAGTAGCTACTTTAAGCCTAGAAGATCTTGAGGAAGGGAAGAAATCCATTATTATTGGCCCATGCACCATGAACCCAATCCAATTTGGTAATGCACTAATAAGGATGAACATATAAGTAATGTACCAGAACATCATCAATGATGACAAGGTGAAGAAATATAAAAATCTCATCAAGGAAGCCAAGGAGGAGGTGTATGTTGATAGGTTCAATTTGTAGAAGCTTTGTGAGTGCATGGATATGACTAAACCATCTCTTCTATTCAATGTCAACACTTTAGACCTTTCATAGGTTGATAAGATTTGGGTATTGGTAGATTAGATGCTCCCAAGACTACAATCCAAGCTAGTGAAAAAATAAGAAGAAGAAGACCCCAGCATCATACTAAATAAGGAGATTTCAAACAAGCTCCAAGAGGTAAAATATCTCTTTGCAAATTTAAAAGAGGGCACAAAAATAATAAATTCCATTTTCTTAGGCTTCTCTAACCAATCCTCAATAATAGATGTTCACCTAAAGTAAGTAAAGGATGAGAAAGAAAAGATGATGGAATAGGTATACTCCATAAGTAGGGCATAAAAATCATAAATCATGGGTAGTGCGAATGTACTAAGTAATCAGATCAAGGACTAAGAATAGACCTTGGTAGAACTCTTCCACACTCTCCAAACTAATATTTGTGAGCAATGGGAGATGTTAGATAGAATTATGGCAAGGGAGAAAGCCAATGTAGAAGCCTTATGAAAGGATATTAAAAATATAGATACACTTACACTCACTATTACATCATCCAAAATTGATAGTGCTGCAAAATAAATAAAGCTATCCATAAAAGGCTTTAAGGACTTCAATGCCGAACTCCAGGAGAATGTGTCAGAGTTCTATGCTCCCAAGAATTTGATGTCTTAGTTTGAGGGTGGACTAAATTTTTTGCATGGTGTAAATGTTGGGCCCCTAACCCATTAGTAGAGTATTCATGCCAACATGAAATATACATAAGATAATTTTGACAAGTGGTTAGCCTAAGATTTTTTATAGCCAACTAGAGTTTATAGTACAAATCTTGCACTAGCTAGCAAGTAGGTAACCACCTCCCATATTTTTAAGGCATCATCAAATATTTGAAGAGACATGGAAAGTGTAGCACAAAATTCAAAAATTCATGGAGCTGGTGGTTATGATGATGAAATTCCAACTCAACACTTAGTGTGCAACTTACACCCTAGTAAAGATGCTCCTAAAGGCTTATATAAGGAACTCAAACTAGAAGATGAGAGGAGTGAGGAACTAAAATGAATCTTTGGTAGAATGATTTTGAAGCCTTACTAAATAAACATTTATCCAATGGCCATTAAGGCCTAGAGATAATATGGATACCATTCTAGCTCCAATTGTATGTGCCTAAGCTCTTTTATGAGCCTCTGGGATATTCGCATTATGATTTGAATACAAACTCTAGTTATGAAATTTGAAAAATGATAAGTGGTGTTACATTAAAATGTGCTATGTGTTTGGTTTTCATATCCTATAGTATTATTAATGTGATGTCATATTATTGATTCAATTATGTGAATTGATGTTTGTACATTTTATTGGTCCATACATTTTACTAATTTTGCTACTTTAATGGATTCCATGTAATTTTCATGATGCCATCATCATATTGTGTGGATGATTAGTATATATCTATGCCAATAACTCAATCCCTTTGTAAATTTCATATGTTTAGTATGATTAAAAGTAGGCTCATGGCCCTTTAAGCACCTATAGGGCCCTAAGATTAATTTGAGAAAGGCTTGTACGTATAGATTTGCCTTTTGGTTTCATTGAATTATTTAAGTCCCCTTAGTGAATCTCCACACCATGGCATAAATATCCTAATTTAATCCCTAATTACTTCTAAAATGTCCTTTGGGTGATTGCATAAGGCATGTGCCTTATGTGGATTGATGTCGATGCAACCGAGTGTTTAAATGTTGAGCACAAGGAAGTATCTCATGCTTATGTCTGGTTGTAGTAAACTAAGACCCTATACTTTACACAACAAATTCCATATATTTTATATCATTAATTTATTTTGACTCTTGTTTTTATTCATTTTTCATCTAGCTTATTCTCATCATCAACCCAATTGGCTATTACCCTTGAGAATGTAGTTAGAGATTTAATAAATATTGAATACCAATTTGTTGCTTTTGAAGGTTTCCCTAGGCCATATCATCAATAATGGAGGAAAATATTTGAATATAAATGGAGGAAAAAAGAGAATGTGGACATGGTTATTGTTGAAGAATTGATCTAGAATTAAAATATGAAGATAAATAAATAAAATTAGTTACTAGAAGCAAAATAAAAAGAGGAGGAGAAGAGGTATGGATAACCAAACTCGTATTTTGGATAATTTTAATAAAATAAAGAGACCCACTACTCTATTTATGATGAAAACATTTAATTATTTAACTTTTAATCATGTATAAAATTTAATGAGAAGTATAAAAAAATGATTTTAAAATTAGAAGGAAATTAAAGCAAGCCAAGGCTAGTTTATAGAATATAACTAATCTTAAAAATATATATTTAGAAATTATTCTTTGATATTAAGTCCACTTGATTTAATTGATTTCAATTTTTTGAGAATGAAAGAACACCTATCTCAAGTGAAATTAATGAAAAAGAAATTAAATGGTAATATAATTAATTTAGTAAAGGTAATATGAATGATTGATATCATTGAGACACCTGGAAAAAAGTGATCCAGTGGAATTCACTAAGCTTAAATCAAATATTATTATTAGATTTTGAACCATCATTTAGAGGGATTGAAATTCATAAGGCTAAAATATGAAGAAATAATAAATATAATGGAATCATTTTATAATAAAACTTGGAACTTTTTAATTTGTCCATTATCCATAGTTTATATGAGAAAGAAGGAAAATGAGTTTCAAAGGAATTTTATAGGATATTGTAAACTAGGTATAAATACAATAAAGGCATAAGATAACGCATGACAGAGAATCCAAGATCGTCTAATATAATATTATGCCATTTGTCCTATGTAAAAATAAAAAATGCATGCATAGTAATAGGAGATGACGCATAAATAATCTTGGAGATTAAATGGGCCTTTTATAATCTAATAAGAGACTTATTAAATGTTTTTTGGTGGACATGCCCTATGTTGAAGCATGTTCCCATAATGTATCAATTTTATAGTTAAAATGTTTAATGTTAAGATAATCTTGTAATTATAGTTTCTAATTTTTAGTGTCCTAGGTAACCAAGTGGCATTCAAGAGTAGAAATGTTGTGTCAGGATTAGATAGCTTTGGTTATTTAAGGTCATATTCTATAATTTTTTAGGATCATAAAATGCTAGTTATCTCATTGATTTAAGTCAAATTTCAGCAATGCTATTTTTGATAAATAAATAAGTAATCAATAAGTGAATCTTATTCTATCAACTAATTATCACTTGAACCCCTATTATTTGATTAGTAGTTGTTATTTTTTTTTAAATGTAATGATTATGAATTTATTTTTTATATTTATATTTATAGAAATAATGTCTGTAACTTAAGGTAATACTAAGTTTAATAAATTTAAGACATTGATATGTTTATGAATTTTTATTTTATTTTTGAAGGAATCTACAAAGTATTAAGCTAAATTATAATATGAAAAATCAATTAATTTTATTTTGGAATATGAATCCCAAATTGTTAAATTATTGAGGATGTAAAATAATCATACTTGTTAATATAAAGTAATGAAGTTTATTTTTATTATTTATCTAAATAACCATTTTATTTTAAATATCTAGATTTAGTTACTAACTTAGAGGGGTAATCCATACATCCATATTATCTTGTATAAAGACTAAACAATGAACATTTACAAAAAACACCTTAATCACTTACATTTGTGTCAAAACATTGATTTTCATGTTAAGATTGGTGCTATAATGAGGACATCATCCTAGATATTCCACTTAGATTAACTAGGTCAAGGTCAATAAAATAGAAACTAATATCAATTTTAGAGCCATACGAAAACTAAAAGAGATAAAGGTATCCCTAGAAGATATAAATCCATAAAACCTCGTCTCAACCTATCCATAACCAACATCTAATAGGAAAAAGAGTGTTGATGTGTCATTTGTCACAACTCACCCACTCTAGGATTTCAAGTTAGTTTCCCATCCAACCTCTCTTGAAAGGAGTCCAATGAGGATCTCCCTAAGGTCTATGTCTATTAGGTTATGATGTACTAGATAACCCAGATGGTCATTATGAATGGTTCTAATTCAAGGGGCTTGATGGTTCTAAAAGTTTTAACATTTTATGGTCCTTAAGCAAATTGGAAGAGAATTCCAATTTCTTATTTTGTTAATGAGGGTTTTGAATAAGTATTAGAAATTACAAACCAAGTGTTAATTTATTTTTAAAAAATTAAAGTTTTAAATTGATATAATGCAATATGGTTGATTTTAATCATTCATTCCAATACATTTAAATATTCAATAGTACATAAACAAAATAACAATGAATGGAGATTAAGAAATCAAGATAAACATTATCAATGGATTAAATTCAAGATCTAAACTAACCCTAGATTAACCAATTTATAAAAAAAGATAAAATAGGGGAAAGTGGAAAGAGAAATCCTATAATAATGAATACAAACCTTGATTTATCAGTCATGTGAACTCCACAAATCAATATCTTACCCTATTAACATGCACACAATCATAAATAGAACTAATGAAAACATATAATGGAACCAAACAATGAAAAATAAGCCACAACCACCATTTGAATGCATAGTTTTCAAATGAAATCCCACTTTCTATAAAATATAATGTGTAATTTTGATAAGTGAATTCAAAGTCCACCACAATCAAAAAATTAAACAAAAGAGGGATAGGATTTACACTAGAAAATAAAAAATACATGGAAATAAAAAGGTTGATATAATATCACTCCTTAGAAAAACAAAGAGCCAACCCTTGGGTAGTCAAAATGCCCCATTATATATAAATTATCACTAGCAAAGGGAAACATTTTTCCTCCTAAAGTTTGTTAGAAAAAATTAATTGTAATCACCAACTCCATCTCCCTCAAAAAGCCATGTCACTTTCCAAGACAACACTTTTAAGCTTGAAAAATATGAAAAATCATTAAAATTTTACAAATAAAATATCCTAAGAAAATAAATTACTAAAACATTGACAACTTTTATCATAGGGAAAATTTCTAAAAATTAATGATACCATTGCGATTGGGCCTGAATCATGCCTAAGTCATGTTTTTAGGGCATATATGGCACTCAAATATAAAAAATAAGGTGAGATGTATGCACATAAAAAAAATTCAATTAGGCCCAATAGATCTAATAGGTATCTCATAGGCAATAGGCTTTATTTAAATTTTCAATTTTTTGAATTTAATTTTCTTAGTTTTGATCAAGCTTTGAAATCTTGAGTAGAACTAATGAACATGTGTTAATCCTGAGATACCTATTCTTGGCATCAAAACCTAATTAGAAAATGATTCAAAAGAGTTGGGACCCAAAGATATAATTGGGCTTGGGACCCCCAATTGTATCTATTGATGAGTGATGAGGATGGTTTACTTTACAGTCAGGGCTCCAAATCCTACATAACAAAGGAGTTTGAATGGGAAGGGCACATAAACCTAATCATTTCATGTGACCTAATTAGTAAAATATTTGGGGAGGGGGAATAGTACCAACCTATTTGGGACTTAATCCTTGACTACAACTACACTGCTCATTGCTGACGGTAATAAGACCCAATTGGGGCTACACGATTAACTAGCAAAGTGCATGAAATTTGACATAAAAATGACCTATTATGGGTTTAAAACTTTGATTAAATATACAGGACCCAATAAAAACATCAAATATATAATTAGAGCTAAATATCTAATGAATAAAGTAAGACCGAAAATAAAAAATCAAACCTAATCAGGAAAAAAATTCTAATTAGTAAAGGGTGAAATAAAAGTGACATCCCTACACCTAATCAAGGTTTTGAAACTTGATTAGGTATATGGGACTCAATAAATTTAAAATAAGACCTAGTTGGAACAAAAAAATATGTTTTTCACTATAAAATGCAAAAATCAACCCCAAAGACCTAAATAGTTTGAAATCATGATTAAGTATGCAAACTTAAAAAAAAAATCAAACACCTACAATAGACCTAATCGAGGAATCGTGTAATTTTTTTGGATGGACACCTACAATATAACTAATATAGGATTCATGTAATTTTTCAAAAATTGGCACCTATAATATACCTAATTGAGGATTCATGTATTTTTTTCCAAAATCTATCTAAGTGTCAAAAGGGCATCAATAATTTATTTTGGGACCAAGTGTAAAATGTGAAATTTTCTCACACGAGCTTGGTCATTACAATAGGATTAGTTTTGGTGGAAAAAATAACATTGAAAAATAAATACCCCCCATACAAACTCTAGAGGATAAAAGAGTGAGGTTTTCAAATGCAAACTAGGAGGTCAAAACTCCACTTTCACATTGAGTGTCTTTATGGAGTTTTCTCATGCAAAAATGGTGTTTTTAATAGAGGTGGTTGTAAGATTTAGTTTGACATACAATTTGAGATGGATCATAAATACAACTTAAGAGTGGTGAAACTAATAAGTCATGAGCATAAGTAGGAGCATAAAAATAGGTTAAAAAATAGGTTCCATGATTCATGAGGAATTAGTGCATGTTGTGAAAAAAACAAAAAATAGTTTCTCTAATAAGAAATAATCTTGAGTATTTTGAAACTAGATAAATGCATATAAAAACCCAAAATATCTATCCAATAAAGTGTATATAGCATTAATAGATCTGAGAATGGAAAAGAAGGAAATGGATACAAAATTAAATTTGTTGTTCACATTGAAATGGTGTACGTAAATGAGTTAATTATCACCTTGTAGACCTTGAAAGTACTAGCTACTGTATTTAAAACCATTAGGATAGTGAATCCTACCTTGAGAATGTTCACCTAGACATTGATTTTATACTAGATAATAGTCCATAGCCATGATAAAGATCTATTTGATCTAACTCAAGGCCTTGATCTACTACTGACCAAGTGTTAATAACCATAGTAGATATTTCTTGAATCATCAGGAACTGAGACTTTTAGATATTGATTTTTCTTTTTGTTTTATCTTTTCTCTTTCATTATTTAGTTTTATTATCTCAATTCCTAGTCAGGGACCACCATGGAAAATAAAAGGAAGAACTATAGATTTTATGACCTAGTTCTTAACCATAATAGGTTCATCCAAATAAAACCTAGAAACCTTTAAAATATGATTATTTTGTGCATAGTTTTGAGATAATATATTTAGAGGCCAAAATTTTTTCCCAATCTTTCCCAAAAAATACTAAACTAATAAAACACATAAAAACCCAATCTTTCAAAATTGATTCTAAAACAAAATCTTAAGACAAACTATTAAGAGTACTTACATACTAAAACATCACTTGAGATACATATGTACAATACATTCTTCCTCATTTATTGACAAGTGAGGAACCCAAAATGAAAAAATGGATAGTTCAAAACAAAAATGGACAACAATGACATTGGATAAACAATGAAAAGTAATAAAAAATTAAAGTAGTACAAGGAAAGAAAGAAACATAAATCAATAAAGTAAAGAGAATTTATTTACAAGAGATTTCTAGGCTAATTCAGGCCTGAAATTAGTGTTTGAGAAATCGACCATTGACAATAAATGGGACTTCATAACCAATTAAACACATTATATGGAATGAATTCTTTCCCATGATTTTATACATTTGGTAGGGACCCAACATACAACATCAAACTTGTGATTTTGTTGGCTTTTATCATGAACCTTGTCCCATAAGAGGATTAAATTAGAGTTTTGAAAAGATTTCACTTTAGCTCATTGGTGTTTTATAACGTGTAACAAGGTTGCATTATGTTTTTCTTCTATTTGTATCAAATTCAGGAGATGAGCCTTTATCTTGTCATTAGTTTCTATGTAGTCTCTCATGAACTCCAAGGTGGGGATTCTTAGTTCACAAGGAAGATATGGTCTTGGACATTAGCCAAATGATATAGATATTTTTCTAAGGATGCTTTAGTTATATCAGACCATAATGGAATATTAGAACATTATGCTAGTCCTTAGGGTTCTTTTCCATGATTTTATTAATTACATTTAAAAAAAATTATTTGTTGATTTAGCTACCCCATTACCTTATGGGTAATAATTAGATGAGAATAGAAGGATTACCTAGTTTTATATGCCTATTCATTAAATTTTAAAGAGGAGAAAATGGGATCATTATCACATATTAGAGTGAACAACATCCCAAACCTTGTGATGGTATAATCCTCAAAGAAGCTAATTATCACATTGGTTGTATAATTATTGAATGTTTGATCCTCAGCCAAATGGGTGAAAGAGTTAGTTACTGTAAGAATGAATTTGTGTCCCATAGATGAATTAACATTGATAACTCTTAAAAATTCAAATCCCCTTTTTATAAATCACTGAAACTCAATAACTGACTATAATGGCATGGTAGGGATATGTTCTCTATGTGTGGTAACTTGGAAAGAATGGAAACTTATGATGTGTGCATGAGCATACTTGAATATGTATGGCCAATAATAACCTATTTATAACACCTAATGGGTTGTCTCACTACCTAAACCATGATCAATTTCATATTTTATGTGGAAATCTCTCAATACTTCAAATGCTTCTTATTTGTTTATGCATCTAAAATATATGCCTTAATGGTTCTTTATATATAGTATGCCTAATTTGATCTTGAAAATACTAATTTTTTAGGGTAAAACTCTTATCCAAGTAGTGTTTAGGTGGTTTAGGCATTCATTATTCAATGAATAATAGACCACATCTTTTTACTTGTCATCTTTTGTGATATCTGGCACTATATATTACTAGAAAAATATTTGTGGATTTAAATCATCCATTATTTTACTGAGTACCTGACCTCTCACTATCTTCATTAGTTGAAGTTTTAGGTCAAACTATTGGAGAATGATTATCCACTTCCCATGTATTTCACCCAACCCATTTTTCATCAACATAACTTTTACAGTTGGGTCAAACACAATGACAAACACTTTGTTGTATAGGATGTAATGACTAAACTTCTTGACTACTTTGATTAGGGAAAAAACTTATTTGTCAATTTTTGAATACCTAATTTCAACATTTTTGTGTGGATAACTCATTAATGAGATAGGAATCTCATCTACAGCTTCTCTTATCCATGTTAAGAAATGAAACTTAAGCTTTATGAAGTGAATGAATAAATGTAAAATTGATATGTATATTCATAAATTATTAGCACTAGTGTGTTTATAATTGATGTATTTATTTGAGTGAAATCTAGTTATTCTTCAATGGTCCATTGAATATTAGCATCCTTATTTATCATGTTTTTTAGGTGTTGACTATATCTTCAAATCCCAAGATGAACTTCCACATGAATTTTATATTTATGAAGAATAACTTTAGTTATTTTTTGATACCTAGCAATGGAATTTTTAGATACCTAGCAATGGAATTTTTAGAATTGCCTCCACTCTTTCTAAGTCTATAGAAATGCATCTTTTGGAGATGATGTGACCCAATTTTTTCCCCTTAGTAACCCTAAATATACACTTCTTTGGATCTAAGGAGATGTTGTGTTCTTTACACCTATACAATACCATTCTTAAATCCTTCATGTGGACTTCTCATTTATTATAAGAGATAGTTATATTTTCCATGTAGATGATATTACACTTGCCAATGATATATTTCAATGTAATGTACATGGTAGGCTAAAAATTAGTACCAAAATTGATTATGATAAATGACATTAATTTATATACGGATGTTCGCCACTTGGTTTTAAAAACTATCTTAATTATATCTTCATAGTTTACCATCTCCTGATTATACCTTGAATATCCATCTAGAATGACATCATTTGAGAGCCATTCACTATATATAACACTTCATCTAGTGAATTCAAAGGGTAACTATCCTTATCCAAAGATTTTTTTAGGTTATATAAGCCCATAAAAATCCATATCTCTCTGTTTTTATTTAAAACTAGCATAATATTTTCCACCCACATGGAGTGTCTAACTAGAAATATGATCCTAGCTAAAAACAACTTCTGCACTTCCTTGAAGATCAAAGGCTCTAGCAATATATTCACCTGCATTTACCTATGATGGAATTAGTTGACCCATGGATTTAGAGGAATGGTGAGAGTGAGAATAAATATATTAAATACCTTTAGGTATTCATAACTCTAGGTAATGACATCTTTGAAGTCCTTTAGGGCTTGTGCAATCCCCTTTTGTCATTTTGAGTACAGGTTGTGCTTGAAAGAACATTTTTTAGGTCATTGTCATTTCCAAAATTTGGTCTATTATTCATTGAAACATAACTTTGGTAAGGGATGTTTTCTCATTTTCACCTTGATAATACATATCAAACATCCATTCTAGTGATACCATACTTTTTCATTTTTATTGTTAATTTAAAAAGTTATCACTCTTTCCTTGTCAAGTCCAAACTGACCTTTGTCATCTTCATCTATGATATGATATTCAAATACATATGTGTTTGTGATAAGGTCAATGATATTATGATCATCATAGAATACCTATAAGTTATTGATTTTTTAAATCATGAAAGGAGTAGAGACTTAATCCACTAAGAATCTCTTAAGTTTGGAGTCAAAAATTAGTTCTAGGGTGATTTCAACCATTGAAAATGCATCTACCATATAATTTATCTTAAAAAGTACCATTTTAATGTTGATTGCATCAAAATACTCTATTAAATTCCATAACCTATTGTGAAACTTGGATAAATTCTTGTCATTAAAAGCATATTGGATTCTAAATTATATAACCACCCACTCGAAGTCACCCAACACCTTCAATTTATTGGCTTTCTTCTTGAGAGAAAAATAGAGGCCATGAACTATAACTTCATATTTAGCCACATTGTTCATGCAAGAAATTATAGTCATAAGGCTAAAAATATGACTTACCTCATAGATTAATAAGTTCAACCCTCACACCACACTCACTCTTAGACTTAGATCCATCAAATTTTAGGGTCTATAAGTGATCTTTAGTTATGTGTAGTTAACTCTAAGAGGCAAGTGTTATTGTAATGTTAAGCTCTTTGTTATTTTCATAAACCTATACCATGCATAAACTTTGTTCTTCTTATGATAATGACCATTTTATTTGGTATTCAGTGGAAGAAGTAGGCATTGGACTATTTAGAATGGAAGTATTTTCAACCTCTAAGCCTAAAAATTCTTTGTTTTCACTTGGACAACTATGTTTTAGCTTATTGATTTCTATCCTAGACATGCCTAATGCTAACAAGAATTATTGAAAACCATGTTCTACATTTGGATCAGCCTATTCCACACTTTCATATTCAAGGGAAGCACTATGCATTTAATTAATTTCAGGTTCATGGAGGAAATCCTCACCATATAACTAATCTAAATCCTCAAACTCTAATTTTATTACATGAAAAAATATTTAATGGACAAGTTATCATAAGATTTTGCTTCTTTTTCCAACATGTAGACACTGAGTTTTATGTCCCCATACAATCATCTTGTTATAATATGTGATCATATGAGTCATTTTTGTCTCACAATTATTTTTGATTTGATTAGGTATGCCATGCCATAAAAGCCACATATGATAAATATAGGTCACTATGTATCCATTTAATGTTATAGACCAATCTATACTAATAAACATATCATATGCATTAGGTATATATAATACTTAAATATGTATGAATTATTGCACCCTTGGATCATAATCTAGATGTATATGAATGTAGTTTAGCTCACTAACTACCTTAATTTCTAATTTGTCTGGTGAAACAATTTTCCTATTTGATTTAGCAGGAGTCAAGCCAATTTTTTGGAAAATTAAGTAATGCATCACATTTCTGAAAGGACTTGAATCTACCAAAACATTATGTAAGTAATTACCAAAAATTTATGTTGGCATGAGGAAAGGGGAGTTCAATTTTTCCTTGTAAATGGAAACATGAGCATGAACTATCCTACTAGATTCTTTACCTTTAAGAGAAAATAAAGCATTCAACAATAAATATTTATTATTATATATTCAAAGTAAATAAAACATGGTTATGTTGGCCTTAATTTTATTTAGGTATTCTATAATATTGTATCTAAGTTTGGTTTATTCTAGAGGTTTGTCAACTTGTGGTATTATAGGAATTTTCTTTAGTTGATATGACATGCTAGGTTGTTTAGGTGGAAACATGTTGTTTTTTGAGTTCTCATAGGTGGAACCTAAGTGTTACTCATAGGAGTGGATGTGGATAAATGATCTTGAAATTTTATCCTCAAAATTTAATTATTTCCCCTTAAAAAATACTTAAAATAATGGAATTCATACCAGTTATCTTTAGGATCATTTTTGTTCTCATACAAAAATTCACATGTTTATAAGACCATATAATTGCCTAGATTTCCTCCTCTTTGGTTTGAGTTGTTATCATGTGTAGGCATTATTAAAAGGTTGTTTCTCTTTTTGGAAGATGGTTGAATCCAATATGAAATCATCAAAGTAAGTTTCAACATGGTCCACTTTATTATGCAACCTACACCATGTGGGTAATGCCAAATCAACAATTTCACAAAGACAAAAGCATTATATTATACTGATTAGTGTTGTCAAGAGGAATAAACATTCTTCTATTGTTTATCATAGTGTTCCACTAGTGATTGGTTCTTTGAAAGTTGAAATTTATATTTTGAGGTAGGTTATTTGTAGTTTATTATTATTTTGAGTCACTTATATTTGTAAGTTAACCATAACAGTAGTCAATCATTGAATCATTTACTACAAGTTTGACAGTTCTAGGTTTATATTAACATGTTTTTTTATTTACAGTTTATAGTGGTGGGTTATCCATAGGTTTCAAAAAAAAATACATGTGGGGATAATGGGATGTATTTGGTTATGATACTTATCAGTAGACATTTAAGTGTTTATAAATGGTGGTAAAGCATACCAATTAATACTAGGTGAAACATAAATGCTTATGTTAGGCATGGAAATAATATTTTTTTAAACCACAAGAATTATTTATTGATTATTTATTTGAGGTAACACATTATTTAGAGGCATGAATGGATAACCAATAGGCATTTAGTTCAATGGCATTATATTTTAGACTATTAACTTGAATACATAATGCTTGGGATTGGATTCATCAATGGTGTACCATGCATGAGAGTTTAATTGATCATGGGAATCTAATTATATTCACCAAGATACCCTAATGAAGGTAATGAACTGGCTCAATATCCTTGCTGTATCATTTATTTTTGAATCATGATCACTTTGTGATATGCCAATGACAAGGTTACAAGTGTTGTAGGATTCCTATAGATAAATATGGAGGTCATGGGGTCTAAGGCCATCAGATAAGTATTTATTCCAGCCACCTATATTTAAGTGTAATAATATTTTAATCATTTATAGATCTTGTGTAAATGATCATTGAACATGTTTAGTGTTTCTTTTGGTACATGGTGGGTTACTTCAAATTCATGGTAAATGATAGAAGGGGATATAGGCACTTGAAAGTGGTTAATAAAGACCATTTAAAGGTCATTCCAAGAGGTGATAGAACTATCCATTAGTTTTAAATAATATCTATAATCCATTCCATTGAAGGTGTATATAAATAGGTGGCAAACCACATCCTCACGATCAATTTGGGTTTGGATAATAGCATCATTGAATACTTGAATGTGTTATTCGGTAGTGCAGATTCCAAAATACATGTACCTAGGAATTTTTTTTTACTTTTTTGATAATTAATTTAAATCCAATGCAATTTTTATAGGTTATTTAATATATACATTAAAATAACACATGTTGAATTATGTGCTCAAATTCTTGAGGTTAGGATGAGAAAACCAATGTAATATATGGGTGATGGGTAGAACTATAGATTGGGATGATTGTTTGGTGAAACTCATGATGAAACCATAAGAATTTCAAATTTTCACATTTCTCATTAAGAACATCCAACTATGTGGAAACATAACTCCAAGATTCTTTAGTGTTTGAGATAACAAAGAGGTGAAGCTTCTGATCAATACTAGGACTATTGAAGTGGGGATGGTCAGGCTGGGTGACTTGATGTATAATATCAACTCTATCAAGTTTAATATGCCCTATAAATTTCATATATGAGTGTTAATTATATATGACAAGGCTAGACCCAAGGATAATAACATGGGGTGAGGGTGAAAATCTAGGCTTAAATCACATTGTATTAATGCCTTAGTTTTGGGGTAGGATGATGATTAGTGGATCAAATTTTTTATCTTATTCCTCTAGGTAAATAAGAGTGTTGATGATGAGGTGTAGAATTAATGTAGAATAAAAATCCTAAAGTCTTAATTTGGCACTCATATTTGATTGTGTACTAATTGTAGGACCATGTGTTATAACCCTATGAAAAATACCTTCTCTGACAAGACTGGGTGTCTCAAAAAGTGTCATCCAAAGGAGATAAGACAAGGTATAAGAATGCAAGTTTTGTGAAATGAATTTATATACTATTGAATCAAGTTTCTAGTTTTCTTGTGTTTGGCTTGATAAGGCTTTTGGTAGTTTGATTTTTTGTTTTGTTTTTGAGAATATTTAACTAAAATGAAATCTAGTTACCTCCTAAAAATAAATAATTGAGAATAAGTAATGAAATATTACTGAAATTTAAATTAAATAATAATTATTTTTAGTATTTTTAATTCAATTTTCAATTCATCCAAGATAAGGAGTCAAAATCTACTTTAACAATATAAGTGTTAGTTTTAATTTTCCTAAATGCAAGTTAAATGTGTTTATTTTTTTGTGTTATTATGAATATGTATGAATATAGTATTAAAAATATGCTTTTACTAACATGAAATTTTAAAAAAAAAAAAAAAAAAAATTGTATCTTAAACAACAAATAATACTAAACACCCAATAGTTATTTTTCATATGTAAGTTACAACAAGTTTTTAGTGTTTCTAGATGAATGTACACTAGTTTGAATGATTTGTTTTTAATAAAAGTGAATGCTTGAATTATAATTTTATAAGTTACTAAGATTTAAAAAAAAATCTAACTTAATTAAATAAAAAATGTCAGAAACATGTCAACACTTTGTGATTACCTAGGTTTGACTAGGGTTTTGCTCTTTGCTAGTGTGTGAGTTGATGTAAATAAGAACTTGTATTTAAACTAAAATTAGACAATGGTTACAATTTAAAGAGTTTTATTTATTATTAAAATACTTACCTAGGGTTTGGAGTCAAATATAAATAATATGAAAGGACTTACTGTATGGTTGTAAGAAAAATGAAGAAAATAGATAATATTTTTGTGCAAATATAGGAGATAGAAGAATTATTTTTCCTATCAAATTTTCAATTTTAAAAATTAAATTTTAAAATATCACAAGAAAGGAAACAATCTAATATAATCTATTGAACAAAAAAAAGAAACTATAACTAGAAACCCCTAACTTGATCAAGATGTAGATCAACTAAAAGTGAGAGAAGTACTTTTGTAAGGTCCTTAGCATGATAGATTTTTTTCAAAAATAATTGAAGGAAATATCTAACCAGGATTATTATGAAATGACAATAATAATATGGGGAATAGAGGGAGACATAAATCTAAATAAAGAACAACTGAGTATGGCTAGTTAATAACACCATTTTTAATATTTATATGTAAAAAAATGACTCTTCTTGATTGTAATTGTGTATTCAACATAAAAATGATAAAATACAAGTTAAAAATCAATGGTAAGTAGGCTATGGCTATAAAAATATATTGAAAATTATAGGCTCTAATGCAAATTTTTAGATAAAAAACAACCTAATATTGGCTAACTTGTAGAAGAGCAATGGAGGTTGAATGAAGGAGTTTGAGTGATTGGAAATCTTAGTAGAACTCATAAAATTATTTAAAATGACTAAGAATATAATACATAGTTATATAGGTCCATGAAAATAAGATGTAAATATCAATAAATATGATAATCAACATGCAAAATATGTCAAAGCTTAAATTCTAGAAGCTAAATTTAGAAGAGAGATAAAAGGTGATAGAATCACCCCTTTTATGGGGGGGGTTATGAAACTAATTAATATTATGATGGAACCACCCTATATAGTTATATAACCATTGCATAGTAATGTAGAATTGTCCTATCTAGAATGGTTCTGTCATGGCGGTTTATAGAAGTATTGGAGTAGGTGTGAACTATATGGTGGTCCAAGTTTCATATTAGAGAAAGGAGGGTTTATCCTAAATTTTTTTAAAATATAAAATAAATATTAAAATTCCAAAAAATGAGATTTTGAGAGTCCTAGGATAGGTAAAGGGATGTAAAAATGGAAGGGTGTTAGAGAGAACCCATTTGAGCATAAATTAGGAGATCACTGCATTATCATTAGACATCAAAATGAGAATGTCACATCATGCAAATTTTGGGTGAATACATATTAACCATCATGAGGACACATTTTAATGAATTAATGAGGGTGTAATCCTGAGAAATGACATGCAAACAAAAAAATAAGGTTTAAAAATATTTACATTACTTACCTAAGTGACACAACAAAGCCAGTCAAGACTCCACGCAACCTACAAACAAAACATAGGAATCAAGTGAAATTTAATGAAAGAGAAGAAAACATACTATGTAATCAAATCATGGAAAATATTATGTCCCATAGTCATGGGGAATATCATACTACTTGAACACTTAGGGATTGAATCTGGTGCTCAATCATCATGTACTTATAAAACCACAAAACATGCTATAAAAGATACATATGCTTTTAAAACATTAGTTTTGAAACAATAATCATAAAATATAGAAACACTATGAATTTTAATCATGAAAATATGAGTCAAGTGTGAAAATATGACAAAATTGGAAATTTTCCAAACAAAAACAACTAGTTGGGGCCTATTATATTCAAAACTTGCCAAAACAAATTCATTTTTGCTAATTGATTTTAGATATTTTTTTAATTTTGGATTTATTGTGATGGATTTGAGAAAATAAGTAGTTAATGATATGAGCATAATAGGAGGATTGTTAATCTAGAATCATGAGGTGGAGTCTGGCAGGGACAAGTAGATCTTTTTTCACTTTTCCATTTTACCCCAATTTTTAAATTTTGCTCAAAACACACTAAAAATATAGTAAAATGTGATTTTTTAGTGTTAAAATGTTTTTTGGATGGGGATATTATGAATATGTTAAAATTTGAGTATTTTAGGTGAAAATTTTCCAAATTTTTGAGGGTTATGAGAGGACATGACTGGATTATCAAACCACCACTCAACAATAAAACAATGGGTCATCACAAATCAGTGGTTACATAACTACCATGGTGTAACTACAAATACCATGGTATATATGTTTATGGTGGAATAACCACTGATATAAAATATATTTTAACCATCAATTTAGTTACATAATTAATTGGGGTGGTTATGTAACCCTTTCCTATAAATAGGGGTGGTTCCTCTCTTTAGGATCAAGATGGAAAATTAGATTTTTGGAAAATAGAATTTGATTTTGAGTTAACTTGGGATATTTTATTGCTAAAAATATCCACTAGAGTTTATATTGTTAGTAAGATTGGCTCCCTTGAGTGATGGAACTTCTAAAGGTAAATCAGTTGGTTATTCTTGATTGAGCTGACATATTATGAGTGGCATAGGTGAGGATCATTCTTATTTTGAGTAGGTTATTTTGTGACATGATAACCTAATGAGACCCTAAACTTGAAACTTTCATGTTCCCTTAATCCCTAAGAGAGTGGAACATAATTTTAGTTGATGTGTACAAGATCGCAGGTCTATTAATGATAAGTTGGTTGGTGGCCTTCTAAGAGGCCCAGAATATGGTTGAGGTAATAGGTTGTGTTAGTAATTATAGAGATGTGGGTGCACCCAATGTGGATGTAAAGAGTATAGTGAGGCTTTCCATAATTGAAGGGTCAACTATCCCTAATCTAAGGAAGGTTATCATTGGTATCCTTTCCTCTTAACTAGTGGGGAGATAAGGGTATTGATAAGTTATTCTAAAACTAGTCCCTAATGCTTGCCAAAATAAATATATGGGAGCTTAATTTTATTTGATACATGGGATTGTATTTTTTATTTACCAATATTTATACCATGTGGCTAGATTGGGAGTGCTCTCAATCAATCACCCCATACTCCTAATGAGCTAAGTATATGATAAGATGATCCCTTACCAGAGGGGAATGGATATTAGGGATGTAAGGGTAGTTAGGGCCTTGAAATGGATAAATATAACACCATTTAAAGATTTGACTTGGGTAGTCAAGACTTTAACAACTACTTATTTGAAAACCCTAACCTAATAGGGATCAATTGAATAGTGGGATGGGGAGGCTACTTATCTCATGGTGTCTACTAGGTCTACCTAGGTACAATACATGATACTATAGGTTGAGGTACACCTAGTAGAAAAAATTCCTTGGTAATTTAGGATACCCTACATGGGAAATATTCCATATAAATAATTGTAGACTCAGGCATGTAAGAGGCATGAGTAGAGAGACTAGAGTGAATGGCATGAAACCCACTCATATGAGGGTTTATTATTACTCAAGTGATTTAGGTGGGAATTAAATAGGTAGACATGCCCTAATAGGTAATTAAAAAACAACTCAACCATCACAATCACTACAATAAGACCCTAGTGAGTAGGATCTAACATAGTAGTAGTAGCAGGTAAGAGGATATGGTAAGGGTCTAACTTACATTGAGCTAGATGAGGACCTCAATGTGGATAAGGAGGATAGTAACTTTGAATATGATTTAGATTGACATGAAGATGACCCAGGTAAACTATTAATTTATGAATTTGAACTTATTACTTGATACTTAACTTTTAGGTTTGATTACTTAGATTATTTACCAATTTGATTTTTATATGACTAGATTTGATGTTGATTCTTATACTTTATGATTATAGATACCTTTACCATATGGATGACTATATCAGTGACACCTTGATCAATATTTTTGAGCTAGGCACATATATGACTAGAGATGAGCTACTATTGGATCCTAGATTGATTGCTAGGATTGGTTGGTAGGATTGGTTGGTATACTAGCATCTTCACTTCATCCTACCATGTATATATGACATTGACTAGGTTAAGAGTGGATAAAAACATTATTGAGGTGAGATGAAAGATATTAGAGCCCTTGGTGGATATGATGGTATCTGGTGGAGGTCAGACATCTTTTAGCCAATAAAAAGGAGGCACAAACTCATAGGGAAGTGACAATGGGAGTAAAAATAGGAGCCCTCAGGTTAGAGAGATAGTTTCTTATGGTGGTACTAGTATGAGACACCATATAAGCTACTTCCCCCCATATATATTTTGTATCAGGACCCTCCTAAATGAAAAGTCTTGGATATTTAGCTATCGCACATATTGATACATATTATACACCTTTCTTTTTGTTTTTGAGATTTTGAGATACGTTGGCCCTCTATAAAGGTGATTGTATTATAGACTTATATTTTTCAAAATCAACAACTATTATGATATATATATAGACATTTTGGTTTAATTTAAAATGACTTGTCATTATGTATTGTGGGATTTAATTTTCACATTTTATTTTTAGTTTATGCACTTTATATGACTAAGCATGTGATGATATACCATATACCTTTCTATTTTTTTTAATTATTTAGATTATGCTTATATATGTGAGAATAAAATGTATGGAAATGATGTAATATGATGTGTGTGTGTGTGTGTGTGTGTGTGTGTGTGTGTGTGTGTGTGTGTGTGTGTGTGTGTGTGTGTGTGTGTGTGTGTGTGTGTGTGTGTGTGTGTGTGTGTGTGTGTGTGTGTGTGTGTGTGTGTGTGTGTGTGTGTGTGTGTGTGTGTGTGTGTGTGTGTGTGTGTGTGTGTGTGTTTCCATATATCCAAAAGTATACATGTGCTAACATATATTTTGAAGGTGATGTCCTAGTTATTTTTTTTGTGTGTGTGTGTTTTTTTCCATATATCTAAAATTATACATGTGCTAACATATATTTTTAAGGTGATGTCCTAGTTATTTTTCTATACATAACACATGACTTCCAATTTGTAGTAAAGGACTGCAAAGGGAGATAAGATAAATGTGAGATGATAAAATATGAAAACCAAGAATCAAAACTTCATATGGAAAAGGAAGATGACCTAATCCTTAAAAGTAAAAGGGGGAAATGTACTTCTTGATAGAATTAAAAAATAATATATTTGTTGCCTTCATATAGGGATGACTAACCTTGATAGAATCAATGAGTGGGAGAAAGTTACCTTTTTTAGCATATGTATGTAGACAGTTTTCTAAAGCATTTTTTATTTGGACACTTTTTGATTTAGTATTGATTTTGAATTTATATTTTATTTTTCTTTGTGACCCCCTATACTTAGTCTCATGTGACAAGTAAAGCACATAATCTCATCACCAAAGACTATATGTAGGAAATTAAGGTGACCTCTCCCTAGTGCCAACCCCACATATATATTAAGATGTGATGGATCAACACCAAAGGTTATATAGGGTGAGAGATGTTGGATTTAGTTTTGATGTTACATAAGCTTTTGATAAGAGTGTATTTTTGTTTGATAGACCTTTAGTCCCAAATATTAGCACTATGAAAATAGTAAGATGCAAGGGCTAATCATTGAAGTCCAAAATAGGTGAGTAAAGTTACCTCTTTTTTTATCATACTAATGTTCTGATTTCGAAGGCACCATAATAGAGGACTCTATCATGGATAATATTTTAGACTAGGTTGTAGGATAGAATTTTATAAGTTTTGAAAGAAGATATAGGGAAAATAGGTGTACTTTAATTATAAAATCGAAGGAAATAACCAATGTAATAATTATTTTTTTATTTTTTTCCAAGGATAATAGGGTAAGGTGAATATGGAATGATATGACATGATGCATTTTAGAAGATTCATGCTATGAAAACTAAAAACTAGATAATCACCAAACATAACATCTGATATGTAACCCAACACACAAACTATGAAAAATTCAATGTAATGAGAGCAATGTGACATGCAAGAAATAAATATAGAAATTCTTAAGTTATAAAGATTTCATAGATTTACTAAATTCCTTATCCTCCAAAGTGCATAAGTAATAGGATATGCTAATGAAATCCTTAGTCATTAGGTAAGGGCCTAACTAGTTAGGTCTAAAATTTTGACCTTTTCCTTTCTTCTTATAAATAAGACTATCAAGCCTAAGGATAAGGTATCATACATATTTTAGGTTCTCATGGAAATTTTTATTGTATTGTATACCCATGAAATTTATAGATGATATGTGGTTGTATGGAGCAACTATTCATCATGCATATATAGTATCAAGTTAATCTAGGCATGTGTTCCTATACTCTTCATGATCAAGGAGACCCTAGAGTAAAACACAAAGGCTTCATATATCAACCTCAATAGGTAAAATATATTTACATATAAACATAAGGGAATATAGGGTTTCCCTTGTTGGTGTTTTGATGCTAGTTATATAAGCCCATAGTGATGGATGAAGCTACAAATGCCAATCTCATTTAGAATCTTTGACTATTTGACTAAGATTGACTTTAGTGTTTTATTGGTGGATTTTGTCTATCCATTAAAGTATGGATAATACAATGAGGTTATGTGATGTGATATGGAAAATTTCTTACATACTTGATTTAATTTAAGGTTTTTAAAGGGGGATCCATTACTTATAATGATGATTTGTGGAACCTTGAATCAAAAAATGACTTGGTTCAAAATAAATTTGGAAATGACCGAACCATTAACATTTTTAAGAGGCATTGCTTCCACCAACTTAGTGGAATATTTGGTGTCCCTAAAAAATAACTAGTGAACATATAAAAAATTAGGGGAAAGATTACCTATTAGATCTATACCCCAAGTGGAAAATAGACAAGTCATAACACATGGTTATATATCTCGAAGAGGAATGTGGATCTCATGAGAGAAGTGTTATAACTTCTCAAATTTCCTATCATATTTGATAGAACAATTTTTAAGAGTAGGCCAGGAGTATCTCATTCTATGTATCTTGCAATTAGTCTCATGGTCACCAAAGTGATCTCTACAAAACTTGTAGTGATAATAGATAGGATAATTTATGACTCATCTTCATCTACACATATAAAAAACATACCATCAAGGGCCTTAAAGTATATAATGTCTTCTAATATAATTTACTTATAAGTGATAATGTAAATACATCACATTTTTTGAGAATTGGCCCCTTTAGGATAGGTCTGGTCAATTAAGTAATGAATGATATCATGATACCAAGGAGAATAAATGATAGGAAGTTTATCTATAAATAAAAAATTAATTCATTAGTAAAATTAGTTTCAATGAGATTACAACCTCTAGGGGAGAATATACCAACCAACTGATTTATCCCTTGATGGAATTTTGGTTAACATACATAAGCTCAAGCCCACTTAAAAGAGTGATAAAATGACCAAAATTTCATGAGAAGGATAGTTTGGACAATAATGTTCATAAGTATTGAGACCCTAATATGACCTAGGTTTCTTAACTAATCATATAGTGATGCAATCACTAGTTGTGAACATATTTTACAAATACACCTTCTTTGCTTATGTGTAACATGTTTCATAATCCATGAGAGTGTGACTGATGAAATAAATGACATGTTCCTTTCTAGTATAAACCTCTTGGGAAAATATGTAGGTTAGATACACCTAAATTTACCTAATTTAAAGTATCAAGGGATTATTTAGCTTGGGCACCATTATCATGGGGGGAGGCATAAGTAAGAATTTTACCACTTCAAATATCTCCTAATAATCATCTATCCTAATTAAGACAATTGTATTTTTAAGAAAGTTATTCATTGGATGAAATACATAGGTGATGCTTGGTATGAATCTTAAAATGGCCCCCAATTTTCCTAGGAATGACCTAAGCCCTAACTCATTAATGGGATGAAGCATGTCCAAAATTGCATGAATTTTGGCAAGATCAATATTAATTCCACACTAGGAGATAATGTAGCTGATGATTTTTCTACCTATAAATATTAACACATACTTATTAGGATTGAGGGTAACTCTATATTTGATTAAATGCATGAAGATAATGTGTATCACACCTAAATGGCCAAGCCTTTGCTTTACCTTTCTCTACTATATTACAAATAAGATTATATAAAATGTGGATCATGGCCCTATGATATTTTTTTAATATTTAAGGGAATAAATACATATAAAAATGTTCCCCATAGTGTAAAAAGGGAGGTCTTGCTTTGGTCTTCATGAGAAATTTGAATCTGATTGTATCTTGAGAAGCCATGCATAAATTATAACAACTCATATCTTGTCATAACATCAAAAATGATGTCAATAGAAGGGATAAAATTAATATTTAAGACATGATTTGTTTATATCTCAAAAATATATAAATATCATGATCTTACCATTCTTCTTGAGAATGGGGGCGATATTGGACATCCACTTGAAATAGTCCACAGACTTTATAAACCCTACTTTGAGGAGTTTTATGGCCTCCTATTTCACCATTAATGTTATATTTTGTTTGATTTTTCTAATATTATAATTTATAGGCTTTGAATTAGTCATGATAATATTGTTATAGACTACAACCTCTAGATTGATACCTACCATATTAGTGTAGGAGAATGTTAAAGCCTTTCAAATCTCAATGAGTAGCTTGGTGACCTTCCACTTCCTATGGAGAAATTTATGACCAAAGCTTGATAATTACAGGAATATCCTAAGTCCCAATGCTAATATCAATGGGTTCCTTAATTATGGAGGCATTTACTTCCTCAAACATGTCAAGGGTTGGGATAAGTTTGAGATCTTTACCCTATGTATTGAAAACATTATGTTCATTTTTAGAGGATAAGTAATATTTAGCCTAGAAATAAGAATCATATTATTTTCATCCAAGATTTGGTATGGAATAAAAAGTGAATGGAAACCCCTCTTATGGTGGAAGTATGGGATGTCATTCTAAGCTCTAAAAAACTTAAGAATAACCTCATTGTTATCATCTAGGTCAAGGACTAATGGACTATCATACTTTTTAATATAGGAAACAATTTGGTCACTTGAGGTCTTGAATACAAGAGGTTTTGTCTTGAATAATATTATGAATCAAATTTAGATATATTGGAATGAGTTTCAAATCATGAGGGTGCATAAACCATAGAGTCAACAAGTTAGTTTCTTTCTTGGGACTGCCTCTCTAGGAAAAAATTCAAAGTCTTTGGAAAATTTTTACACAATGGTCTTATATAGATAATCATTTGTCCTAATTAATCCACTTGTATTATTAATAAATTTATTCATTAGATGAACTACATAGGTGAGGCCTGGTATGAATCTTAAAATGGCCCCCAACTTTCCTAGGAATGACTTAATCCCTAACTCATCAATGGGATGAAGCATGTCCAAAAGTGCATGAATTTTGGCAAGATAAATATCAATTCCACACTGGGAGATAATGTAGTTGATGATTTTTCCACATATAAATATGAACATGGACTTATTAGGATTGAGGGTAACTCTATATTTTAGTAAATTTATGAAGATAATGTGTAACATACCTAAATGGTCAATAATTTGCTTTACATTTCCTACAAGATCATCTATGTATACCTCTACTATCTTATGAATAAGATTGTATAAAATGTGGGTCATGGCCCTATGATATGTTTTTCTATGTTTTTAAGATTGAAGGGCATCAATACATAGAAAAATGTTCCCCATGGTGTAATAAGGGAGGTCTTGCTTTGGTCTTCATGATAAATGTGAATCCGATTGTATCTTGAGAAGCCATCCATAAGTGATAAAAACTCATATCCTATTGTAGCATCAAAAACAATGTCAATATAAGGGAGAAAATTAATATTTAAGACATGTTTTTTTGATATCTCAAAAATATATAAATATCTTGATCTTACCATTCTTCTTGAGAATGGGGGTGATATTGGAAAGCCACTTAGAATAGTCCACAAGCTTTATAAGCCATACTTTGAGGAGTTTTATGACTTCCTCTTCCACCATTAATGTTATCTTTGGTTTGATTTGTCTAAGATTATAATTTATAGTATTTTCATTAAGCATGATAACACTATTATAGACTAGAATCTCAAGCTTGATACCTACCATATTAGGGTAGGAGAATGTTAAAGCCTTTGAGATCTTAGTGAGTAGCTTGGTGACCTTCCACTTCCTATGGAGAAATTAAAGACCAAAGATTGATAATTATAGGATATCCTCAGTCCCAATGCTAACATTAATGGGTTCCTCAATGATGGAGGCATTTCCTTCCTCAAACATGTCAAAGGTTGGGATAATTTTGGGAACTTCACCCTATGTATTGAAAACATTGTGCTCATTTTCACAAGATGAGTAATATTTAACCTAGAAATAATAATCATAATATTTGCATCCAAGATCTGGTATGAGATAAAAAGTGAAGGAGAGACCCCTATTGTAGTGTAGTTATGAGATGTCATTATAGGCTCTAAAAAACTTAATAATAACCTCACTATTATCAACTAGGTCAAGGACTAATGGACTATCATACTTTCCAGTATAGGCAACAATTTGGTCACTGGAAGTTTTGCATATAAGAGGTTTTGTATTTAATGAGATTATGAATCAAATTTAGGTATAGTGTAATGAGGGTCAAATAATGATGATGAATAAACCATAGCGTCAACAAGCTAGTTTATTTCCCTAGGGACTGCCTCTTTAGAAAAAGGTCAGTCTTTGGAAAATTTTCACATAATGGTCTTATATAGATAATCATCTATCCTAATTAAGCGACTTGTCTTATTAAGAAAGTTATTAACTGGATGAACTACATAGGTGAGGCTTGGTATGAATCTTAAAATGGCCCCCAGCTTTCTTAGGAATGACCTAATCCTTAACTCATAAATGGGATGAAGCATGTCCAAAAGTGCATGAATTTTAGTAGGATCAATATCAATTCCACACTGAGTGATAATGTAGTTGATGATTTTTCCACCTATAAATATTGACACAAACTTATTAGGATTGAGGGTAACTCTATATTTTATTAAAGGCATGAAGATAATGTGTAACACACCTAAATGGTCAATCCTTTGCTTTACCTTTCTTAGAAGATCATCTATGTATACCTCCACTATCTTATGAATAATATTGTATAAAATTTGGGTCATGGCCCTATGATATGTTTTGTTATGTTTTTAATATTTAAGGACATAAATAAATAGAAAAATGTTCCCCATGGTGTAATAAGGGAGGTATTGCTTTAGTATTCATGAGAAATGTGAATCTGATTATATCTTGAGAAGCCATCCATAAGTGATAACAACTCATATACTATCATAACATCAACAATAATGTCAATATAAGGGAGAGAAGTAATATTTAAGACATGATTTTTTTATATCTCAAAAATATATAAATATTATGATCTTACCATTCTTCTTGAGAATGGGGTCAATATTGGACATCCACTTGGAATAGTACACAAGATTTATAAACCCTACTTTGAGGATTTTTATGACATCCTCTTTCACCATTAATTCTATCTTTGGTTTTATTTGTCTAAGATTATAATTTATAAGATTTACATTAGGAATGATAACACTAGTATAGACTATAACATCAATCTTGATACCTGCCATATTAGTGTAGGAGAATGTTAAAGCCTTTGAGATCTCAGTGAGTAGTTTGGTGACTTTCCACTTCCTATGGAGAAATTATAGACAAAATATTTAAAATTATAGGAATATCCTCAGTCCCAATGCTAATATCAATGGGTTCCTCAATGATGGATGCATTTCCTTCCTCAAACATGTCAAGGGTTGGGATAAGTTTTGGATCTTCACCCTATATATTGAAAAAATTATGCTCATTTTAGGAGGATGAGTAATATTTAACCTATAAATAAGAATCATAGTATTCACATCCAAGATATGGTATGGGATAAAAAGTGAAAGAGAAACCACTCTTGTGGTGGAATTATGAGAGGTCATTGTAGGATATAAAAAACTTAAGAATAACCTCACTATTATTATCTAGGTCAAGGACTAATGGGCTATCATAATTTCTAATAGAGGTAAAAATTTGGTCACTAGAGGTCTTGCATACAAGAGATTTTATAGTGGCTGATATTATGAATCAAATTTGGGTATAGTGGAATGAGGGTCAAAGCATGAGGATGAAGAAACCATAGAGTCAACAAGTTGGTTTATTTACCTAAGGATTGCCTCTTTAGTAAAAAAGTCAAAGTCTTTAGAAAATTTTCAATTAGTGGTCTTATATAGTTAATATGTTCAAATTTGGTTTGATAGAATTTAGAAACTTGGTTAGAAACTATCTATGAGTCACCCTAGATATTTAAGTTCTAAATGCATAAATGTTTTACAATGAGCATGCTAGACAATAGGGATTTTTAATTGGCCTCATTATTTATACTCACAAAGTCTAATTTTAAAACAAAAGGCATGACTCATTCCTTAGGATACATTAGAATAACCCCTTCCTCTACACCTTGGCATCACTTGACCCCATCATAGTAGAGGGCCCACTGATTAGGTGTAGAATAATGACTATCATCTAGTGAGACTTCTTGGTTTGTTGATATCTTAACTACAAGAATATTAATAATATCAATTAAATCCTCTTAGGGTTCTTGGTCTTGAGACTTAGGAAAGTGATAAATCCTTACCTTTTGTAGGTGAATGAAAGAAATTTTGGAAACTCAAAAGGTCTACTCTTATGGTCTAGATGAATGTACGTAAGCACTTATGGGAACTCAAAAGGATACTTGTTGTAAGATAATTTAATCCTAAGTGGGATTATTAACCCTTAGCCTTGGTAAATTTATTAAATAATAATATATTATTATTTATTAACATGAGGTGGATACCTCATGAAAATAAATAATAAAGTTATAATTATTTAATGAGTTATCAAAATTTAATTAAATGAATTTATTGGGATGGATGGACCTGTTATTTTTACAAAGGTCACCTCCCTTGGAATTTCACTATAAAATAGGGGTTTACCCCTATTTTAAATTTATTCAAATAAGAAATTATTTTTTCATATTTAACCTATGAGTTTTTTGAAGGCCATTTTGTGAAGAAGTGAGAAGGTGGAAGAATTTGTATCGGGGTTATTATTGTTTCTCAATTATTAGATACCACTCATGGGTTTTTAACCTCCTATAATTTTCCCACTTTAAAATGTCTATGTCATTTGTCTCATATGCTTTACCTATTCATTTACACTTCTAGATATCATCCTGTGTATTGCTACATATATGTATACATGAAATCTTTCATGAAATCAGAGCATGTGGAGTGTAGAAGCTTGGCAAGCAAATTATATTGAATTAAATATAAATATTTTTATTCAAATATTGGGATGTCATTGGCATGATTTATGGCCCATGCTTGGAAAAACTAAAAAAAAATGATTTTTCAATCAAAATTAAATTTTCTAAATTCCTTTATTATTAATTTTTTTTGGAAGATTGGAACAAATTTCAAGATTTTTGAGTGCCTGTATAAGTTTTTGGGCTCTCCCAAACATTTATAGGGGCACCATACTTTAACCTAGAAATTAAAAATATTGAATTCTTCATCAAAAATTCTATTTTGAAGGTCTGATTGTGTTTATCAAACAAAAATAAGAGGGTTGCTAAATTTTCAAGTAAATCCAAGATTTGTTCAAGGAGATCTGAGCTCTTGAAATTCTACATGGGATCCATGAAGCTACAAATATTTTCTAAAATTCATATAGTTTTGAAAAAATATTTAAAAAATAAACTATTTATTAATTTCTTTTTTTCAAACCCCAGGTCCCACCTTGAAAAAAGAAAGAATTACTAAAAAATTTATTTTATTTTATTTTTTCACTTATGTTATTTTATTTTCTTGGTAACCAAGGGTATCCCACAACTTTTTTGGCATGACATTATCACCGTGTTGGACCCAATGACCTGGCACACACTTAGGCATGATATCATAGGGTGAGTCCAATGGACTAATCCCTTGGGATTATGCTAGTACCCCACTCGATGCTCATGGTTCAATCAGGAATCAAACCCATGACTTAGTGGTCACTGTTTCAATGGATTACTAGTGAGGTATAACCCTGGGGGCTAAAAATTAATTTACATGTAAAGCTTAATGAGGGTGGGCCTAGGTCTATAATGTCCATCAAATGATTTGAAATTGAATCACCCCACTATGATCCACATAGAACACATGGATAAGTTTTAACCCTACCTCAAGGTGTCCCCATGGCCACTTGAGAATGTAGGTGATGTGCAAATGCCCCACTCCACACACCATAGATAAATCAAGGATTGAACCTGAGACCTGGGTGACCTAAGTCATTGCTCTCATCCACTCAAGCTAACCCTTGTGAGCTTCACTTATGTTATTTACATGCACATAATACATTTATTTATTTTTAAAAAATTAGATAAAAATATATAAATTTAAAGTAGTAAATCTCAAGTAAACTCTTAGAAGGGTTAGTAGCTTTCATTTTCTTAAAAGCTTATCATAAGGGAGGTCTTGTGTTCAAATCACCTTAATATTATTTTATTTATTTTTTTAAATTTTTTCAAATTAATTAAAATTAAAGTAATTTTAATTTGAGTTTTGGTTTGCTTGTTATGATTCATGCATTCAAAACCCTAGGTAAACCTATCGACTTTCTTGTAATACTTGATCTAGTCAAAACCTAGGTAATCATAGTCATGCAGCTAGTCAATCTTGAGGTTTTGGCACATTCTAGACATATTGGAGTGGTCCATTTTTTATTTTGAATCTTACTATTATTATTTTTACATATTTTTTAATAATAGTGCCTAGGTGGTCATTTTAAGTGTGACTCTTTCAACACTTAGATTTATGCAATTTTAATTCAATGTTTTTGCATTATTTGGCATCTAAATTGTGTAATTAATTATAGTTGCATATGAAATTCACTTTATTTTGAAAATATTTCAAAAAATTCATTTAAAATAGTTTATTTTGAGCATTTATTTACTATCATGTTTAAAGGGAAGCTATGGCTTCGCCTCATTTTTCCTTAGATAAATCTCAAATACTTAATGGAAATAACTATAATATATGGAAAATTCATGTTAAATATAAATTTATGGCCTAAAAATAATGGAATATTGTCATCAAGATTTAAAAATCCCCTTATGGATGACATGTAACACCTGAGCTTACCAATGCATTTCAACAAAAATCACATAAAGCTATGTTCATTATCTTTTGGAGTGTTAAGGATGAATTCCTTCTTCACATTGGTAATCAAGAGTCTCCTAGCGATTATTGGAAACTCCTTCAGTCCATGCATGAAGGCACACACCTTTCAAACATCATTAAATTAATCCTTTAATTTCTAACTACATATATGAAGGGTTATGAAAAAGTTGTTGATTTTCTTGCTAAAATTAAAAACATTAAAGCTCAGTTAGATGGATGTAATTGTCATTTATTCAAAGATTAGTTGCTTTATTTTATCATTCAGTTAAATATTCATGAAAAGTTTAAAATTTCATTTCAATTTTGAATTCTAAGTATCAAACTGAGCAAGATAACCCTGACCTTACCACTTTTTCTGCTCTCTTGATTTAATAAGAGAAAGTTATGACAAATTTTGATTCTAAAGATAATGCCACTCAGACACTTTTCACTCTTAATAATGTTTCTGATAACACTAAAAACCATAAATCTAACCTGAATTCTACTAAAAGTAAATACAGAATAAGAAATCTGGTACTAAGAATCATACACCTAAGTTTAATGGAAATTGCAATCTATGTGGTAAATTTGGTCCTACAAGGGAAACCTATTATAAAAATAAGGATAGAAATAACAATAAAACTTATAAAAATAACAAAGGGAAGAAATATAATCAAAACTCTAATCAGAATAACAATCAAGAGTTATTAATTTATATATTTCTTTATGTGCTTCAAATGAAAATGAATGGATTTTAGATAGTGGTGCATCGCACCATAGGACATGCTTATATAATATTTTATGTGATTCTAGAGATATCTCTAAAATATTTTACTTAGGAGATAATTCTTTTTTAGAAGCAACTAAATAGGTAAAAACAAATATTTTAAATGTTGTTATTAATGATGTACTTAAGATTTAAAAGAATTTGTTATCTTGTTCTCAACTTACAAATGATAATTTCATTGTAACATTACTTAAAGATAGTTTGTCCATTATAAATCATTCTAGTTCCTTGATTGTTGAAGGTGTTTTTGAGGTCAATATGTCTCCATTTTTGAAAATTGGGACCCTTGAAATGTTTTGAATCTTAACCCTACAAACAAGGCCTATTTTGAATATGATTAGAATTTTAAGATCATCTACTCTGTCAAAGTCAGTTACTAAGTTATGTTTTTTTTTTTTAACCTTGCCTAACATTTATAATGATTGGTATTCATGTCTTTAAGTTGCAATTTCTATGGATCCCTTGTTGATAGATTCATGTTCTAAAAACCATGCATAAATCCTTAGTTTGAATTCAAATTTGGTGGGAATAGTTTAAATATGTTTTAGACAAGCCTAATTTTTATGTTAAGGCTTGATCATGTTTTTCAATACGACCAAACCTTAACTTAAAAATTATACTTAGTCCATTTTTATTTTCCCCTTTATTTCTTTTTTATTTCTAACCGAGTCTAATTTTATTCTAGCTTGGTCCCTTTGTCAACATATTAGCCTAAAAAATTTAATACTAAGGTCCCATCATATTTATTAACATGAACAAAAAAATTAGTCAAAATAGTTTAGCCTAAGTTCAAATCTAGTCTCAAGTTATACTTAATTTCATTTCTTCTTATAGGATCCAATGGAGCATGATCCAATGGAGCAAAGAAGGCCTGGGTCTTAACTTAAAAAACATGCAACTCACAAGATCCAATAATCTATACCTCCTCATGGCCTTTCAATTAGACGATGCAAAAAAATCCCAAAAAAGTTGAGCACTTAGTCCTTTAGACCAATCATGTTCAAGCATTTAGATCATGATCAATGGTTCTCACTTCATCACAAATCAAAGATTAAATGGAGTGAAGACATCATTGTAAAATCAATATCCTAGGAGCTCTACAAAGTTTCCACATGGCACTCCCACATTCTAAGATTAAAATAAAAGGGGCCTACATGTTAGAAGGGACCAATCATGAGAAAGCTCTCAAATCATGATTAGATGGCTCTCTCTTCATCATGATTCTTGATCCAATGGAGTAGATTGAGTATGAGATCCTAGGAGACCCCATAGAGGTGCCAAGTGGCACTCTCACATTAGGTCATAGGAGTTTGAAAAGCTTGAAATTGATGTTTTTATGACTATTATTTTGACATCTATGAAGATGTATTTGATGTCTCCATGACTATCAACTTTAAGCCCATCAAAACTAAAAACTTTCAAGCCTAAATTTGATGTTTTTATGACCGTCATTTGATGTTTGTGAGGACATATTTGATGTCTAAAAGATCATCAAATTTAAGCTAATTAATTATTCTACATAAGATCAAGATAGACTCTAAAATGTTTTTGAAAGCCCATGAACAACATTATAGATGAATGGAAGCTCTTGAAGGATGTTCAAAATCTTGGGATATTTTAAATAAAAATATTGAAATGGTCTCATAGTTTAAATATATAAAGAAATAAATCTAGTCTAAGTCTATATCTTAAGGTCTCCATTGCATTTGTTTGAATGTTGTGAACCTTAGGATAAAGACTTATAATGAGTCTTATTTTAAAAAGGATAATTATAACATGAAACTTATCCTAAATGATTTTAACTGAACGTTTTTATTGTGTTTATTAATACAATAAATCTCCATGACAAAAATTGGCACTTAATAATTATATCATTTTGACTCCTTGAAGTGTATTCTAAGAGCTGAACATAAGTATTTTAGCCCAAATTATGCATTGTGTTTATTAAACATAACATAATATTTAACCTAAAATATTTAGCCGTGGTCCCCTTTGTATAAACTTAGGCATAAACACCTTAGCCTAAGGTTTATCTCATGTTTAATAAACATGAAACAAACCTTAGCCCAAGATGTTTCAACCGAAGTCCCTACCTTAATAAAGTATTGATTAAAGCCCATGCTTATTTATAGATCCTATGGCTCATGCTTCATCATATAAGGTTGATCCAATAGCATGAAGGTGTTGATGAATTTTCAGCAAGGCTCTAAGATCCCACAAGCTTGATGCATGGCAAATGCATGTTCAAAGTATGACTGACAAGGATGCTAGAGCCTAGAAGACCCATAAAGGTGCCAAGTGGCATAGCCATGGGTCTTGGTACCAAAAAGGACCAATAATAATAAAGATCCTAGATCACAATCAATATCCCATGCTGATCCAAGGATCTTGATCCAATGGCATGAAATAAAAGGGCATTTTTAAATGCCAACAGCTAGTGCTTCAAAAAGCATTTATGAAAAATGTTGTGAAAGGTTCTATATTGATGTCACATAATCACCACACAAGCATAAAATGACAAAAGAAGAGACCTTGTATGCCTAAGAATTCAAATGTATAAAGGCATAGGTCCAAATCAAATCTAAAGCATGTATGATCCAAATTCCAAATGAGCTACCACCATTAAAGATTCAAAGCCCTAAGCCTTGCATAAAAGTGACCCTAAATGAACCCAATTGATTACAACAAATTTGAGAGAAACTTAATTGTGTTTTGAGCACAAAATAGTTAGCATAGAGACCATTTGAAATCTAATTGTGAACAATATGTAAGTATCGAAGCCATGGCAGCTCATAGACAATAATTGAGAGATGAGATGGAGTTGTACTTATCTATATATAATGAAAGAAGGCTTTTCAAAGATACTTAGCTAGATGTTATAGCCATAATAAATGGTAATAAGAATTGGTATTAGCTATTTTGGACCATAGAAGAGATGAAACCCATCACCAAATAAGAACAAAGGATTGCCATAGTTAATAAGAGATAATATGACTTGGTCATAGTTTAAATGGCTAGCCTTTATCATGCTACTACCAGACTAGAGGTAATTCATTACATTGACATCCTTGCTCCAATTTTTATTGATTGTAGAATTGATAATGATTGGATTATCCATGAGTGAATATCTAGGAAAGTTGCTTACATTATCCCATGATCCTTTGAGAGATATTATAAATTGCCAAAACCCCATGTGGACCTACCCACATTCAAAGGATGGACTAGTGAGAATGACCTAGATACCATCCTCAGGCCATGAAATGACCTAAATACCATCCTCAGGCCATACTCTAAGGGAACCATGTGTGCCATGACTTTGAGGGAAGAATCCCAATTGTCCAATTTAGGGTGGGAATTAGGGTAATCATGGCCCTATTAAATAGAATATCTAGAGCCATTGTAACTACATATGTCAATAAGAGCTGGGTATGTTGAGTCTACTTTATGGTAGAGAAAGATCTCATTCCTCTAATAGGGCATATAATTAGTGTCTTCTTAGGGAAATAATTTATTACCATCAAGAGGAAGACAAACAATAAATTCTTCATGATGTCTTATTTTATATAAGCCCTAATAGCTTCCACTAAGGTCCCAAACATCAAAAAATGGTGTCTTGAGGTCAAAACCACAATTTCCCACCACTACTCAAAGTTACACATCTTCAAGTATAGACACTACATGAAATTCATATGTGCATGTGTCTAACATATGTTGGTGGAAGCCACCACAAGGATTCCCATGCCCAAGGTTCCCCCTTTGATTAAGAAATATGTGGAGCTAATGGGAAATATTTGGTTTTACCTAGATTGCATTATTATTAGAATTGAGTGAATTTTGACCCAGCCATATAAGTTGTCTATCTAGATTCCTCCCAAGATGGCAGAATAGGAAATTACATCTCAAATCCTTCATGGTGTTGATGGGGTCTAAAAAGATAAAAGGAAAGTCCTCCTCCATCCCTTTCCTGTCATAACTAGAAGAAAAATTCTACAAAATTGGAAGTAGGTGGACACCATGTCTAGGCATAAGGACTCTTTTGTGTTTTAATTAGATGATCTCAGGTAGTGGGACCCCAATAATGTGGTAGGAAATCATTTAAAGAGCACATAACTACCTAAGCCAATATATGAGAAAGAATAGGGCCCTAATGACACCATGTATGTAAAGTCCTACAGTTTTGAAGAAGTTCTGGCAAGAGTTAAGAAAACCAACCTTAAGCTTATGCATAGATTGACTAGTGATGAAAAGATAGGGGACATATGGTAGATGCATCTCCTTCAGTACCATTTATTACCTATACCTTCCATGCCACCTTAGTAATAACCCTAGATGAAAGTACCATATCCCCCAACACAAATCATATAGGGCACAAGTAAGGAGAAGTTGGAGGAGAGACCTAGTGAGGGACCTTCATCCTTAGCTCCCCCTTAGAGACCACCATCCCTAGTTGAGCACTTGGATATGATTGCCCTTGATCTTAATGAAATAGTAGAGGATGAACTCAAGGTCCTTATTGAGGCATATGGATTTGAGGAAGAAGAAGCATAGGATGAATAAGCTCAAGTTTAAGTAGAAGGAATTGAGTAAGAAGATAATGTAAAAGAAGTTGCCTTGGATCTGGTCCTACTGGCCCAATCTAAGAAGAGAAAATTAGAACTGGAAATTTTCCTTGTGGGAAAAAAAAGGCCAAAGTTGAGTCTCAATCATCCCATAAGTGAGATCAACTCATTTAGTGAGGAGTTCCCCATTCATAGACCAATCATCCCTAATTAGTTCATTTATGGAAAGATGTAGAAGATCCCTTCCTACTCCCACTCATGGGCCTTGACCAAGGTTGTCAACATTGATGTTCATGAATATATCAATCCGTGGATAAGGGCCTTGATAAAATAACAAAAGTAAAAAATAATAATAACTACTACATGTCCAAATAATAAGAATATAGATACTCTAGGAGCATCAAGTAACACAAGGGTAGAGGTCCCACAACCTTAAAAATACATAGAATCATCTACCACCATGTAGTTCAATCCAAAAATAGTTAGATTATAAAGGGTCACAACTAGAAAAGCCATGGTGGGAACTCAAGAGTTCATATTCTAGAAGGTAGAACCCTTTACTATCTTAACCCTAGCTGGAGGGAAACAACTTGGTGAACTACCCATACATGAAGAGGATATTGAAAACCTATTTGAGTCTCACTCAGCCCAAGTTAGAGCTATCATCAGGGGCATGAAGTAGGGGATTAAAAATTTGGAAAAGGAAAAGGATAACTTAGAGACACATGTCATTTTATTAGTGCTTGATGTTATAATTGATATGTTTGAATCATCCTTTTTTTGATATGTATGATTCCTTAAAATTAATGAAGCTGAAACAAGATGCATTGAGCCAATAAAATCAAGTAGCTAAAGGGTTGGTAATAGAGTGGTAAGATGTAGAGGCCAAAATAGATGACTTCATCATCATATTGATTAGGAATAGGATTCCTAAATTCAAAACTATTATCCTAGCCCACCTAAATGCTATACTAAGGACCATGGTGGATAAGATCCAAAGCTTAATTACTTGGTCAGCAAGCTTGGATAGGCTTCTAAAAGATGATGAAGAGATGATTACCTAGATCAAGTAGCTACTTGGTATCATGTTGGCTAACCCTACTAAAAATACAACCTTATGAATCATTGATGATGTATAGTATAAACATAGAGTCACCTTGGTGATGCAATAGGTAAAGGATAAGAGCCAAGGTCAATCAGGTAGTGACAATAGCAAGATTTTGGGTATGATCTTCACAACTGAGGAAAAGATTACAGAAGCTAGAAGCATCAAAGAAGCCATGGTAAGGGATGATAGGGACTTTTATGACTATTGATTATGAAGATATATGTTTCTTGAATCCTATTATAAATTTAGATCTGGTCAAAGAACAACATCAAAGAGTAATGGAACTTTTGCAAGAGCAACAAGGAGATCCTTCAACAATGGGCCCACTAGCTAATTCGTATTCCTTTTTATAAAAACATTGTAATATTTGAAATAGGAATATTCTTTTGTAAAGGCATATGCTAGTCTTTTATCATATTTTCCTCTAGGTCAATCTAGTTGTGAAAATAAAATGTATTCTAGAATTTTCTAAATAAGGATAGTTGTCCTTACCTTTTATACATTTTGTATCTTGTAATTGACCGGTATACTACCTTGCCTTTCTATAAAAGGTAGTATTACCATATTGTAAAGGGAGAGAGATTTTTTAGCAAAACTTATACACTTAGAGTAATTAATACAATCAAGGAATTCTACAAAGATTGTCTAAATTTAATGTGTCAATTGTTAATATAGCTTTCTCTAAATTGTTGGTTTTGAAGTTTGAATTTGAATAGTTTCTTTGGATTCTGAATTTACATTTGTGATACAGACTTACTAATTTATGCTTATACTAAATTAGTTGAAGGATCTTGATTTTGCTTCATTTTATTTATTATATATTTAGATTTGTTTATGCTATTTGGGTTTAGTAACAATTATTTAAAGTGAAATCTAATTCTTACTTGTATAATTCCATATTATCCTTAGAAATTTGCCTAGTATGTGGTGAGATCTAATTTTTTGCTATTTTGCATAATATATTTATAAATGCAAGTTCAATTGTAATTGAAACTTTATCATGATATTTGAGTCAAGGATCAACAATCACTTGTTTTCTTTCTACTCTACCCTTCCTTTTTGCTTCTTTTTTTAATCAGATCACTATAGCTTAAATTTCATTATAAATATCCATTTAGATTAATTTTTAGTTTAGTTTTGATCATAATTCACTATCATTAGCAAAGATACTTAAAATTTATAAATAATTGGACCATGATGGCTCCAAACCATCAACTGTTATAAATTTTGTGGAATATATAAACATTGCTCTACTTCTATTTCACCATAGGTAACATTAATTTGCCATAACCTACTACTCATGTTATGAATTCCTATAATTCTAAAATGAGAAGTGCTATTTTAACACTAAGAACCCATGTGATACATTTATAGGCATCAATAAGAGAGCATTTCATTTGCACTATAAGGAGGGTCATCTCTATGAATAGGTTGAATATTTATTGATCTTAGTCTATTTTGATTTAAGATTGATGCTATATTTGTGATTTTGAGTAATACTTTGCTTAGAAGTGTAAATATCATTGATCTTTGTGGTATTTGACCTATTTTGTGCTTCCTTAAATAAAGATCATAGTTCTTTGAGGTTTGATGCTTGTTTTTGGTAAATTTGGCTTAATACTTGAGAATCCATAGTATTTGAGGTTAGGACAACCATTTTTGATTAAAGGTTGGCATATATTTCATAGATTTGGGCTTATTTAAGCTTAAACTTATAAACATATATCATATTTACATAATTAACACTTCTTTGAGCTATCTTAGGCAAATATTAGCGTCCTTTACTATTCTTTATACAATCTTTGCAAAATGAGCTTAATGTGAAAGTTTAATCCTTATTATTTATAAAAGTTAGCCTAATAGATCATATTTCAAATAGGATCTTCAATATTCAAGCTATAATTACAAAGGATTCTAACAAGATAACACTCAAAGATAAGAGAGCCTTTACTTGAGTTTAAGGTTCACAAAAGAACCAAGCGTGATAAAGGTAGATGTAGGAGATTCAAATATTTTCCAACTTCACCTCTTCAAGGTACCTTTTGCTTCAACCTTTGTATAGGTATGGATTGGTTCGTAAAATATTCAATCAATGTGCTAGGTGTGGTACATGATCTCCCATGTAACCTTGAGAAATACTTGCCAACATTTAGTCTAATTGGTATTGTAACTATTGAAGAGCACATCAAGTCTTTCAAAGTTATCTTAATGTTGATAAATGTTGTGAATAAGGACATATAATTTAGGTACTTTAAGATCCAAACTTGATGATAAAAATTTCATGGTGGAGACCTTTGATTTCCCCTTTCAAGAGGATAATTAATATGATGAGATCCTTGAGGAGATCCAAGCCTTCCAATAATTTTTAAATAAAAATTATCCTTTGAGGAATAGAGAGTAGAGGTAGCCCTTGACTACCTCAATGCCTCTAAACAAATTTGGAAATCCTCCAAACACTTCTTCAAGTAATAATCTAGAGTCAACTAAATGGAGTACCTCTAAGCCCAACATTGATATTCCTAGTTCTTCTAATAAAACTAGATTTTATATAGTTGAATATATGAAGAAGATAAAGTCTTACATCATTTTTCATGAACTAACATAAATTATAGAACAAAGGGACCTCTTGTTGGATTCATTTTCAAATAAATCCAACAAGCCTTGCATGGATGATAATGTTAATGTAACTGTACACAAAGCTAAGACATAGTCTCCTCCTTTCCTATTCACAGTCAGGATGTTTGGTAAGAATTTATATAATTGCTTATTATATTTTTGAGCATCTACTAATATCATGCCAATAGGTATTTGCATATAGTTTCTCTTGACTCTTGTTAAGTCTAATAGAGTTTTGACTTAGACAAATCTAGAGTCAAGGTAATTAGGGAACTTTTAAATGCTCATATGAAATTGGATTCTAAGCCTAGAGTGTAATAGTTTATTGATATTCAAGTTGTTGACATTCCTAATGTGTATGTAATTTTTCTAAGTAGGGAATGGACCAAGGCTCTAAATGGATACATGTCCACATATTGCTCACATTTATGGTTGCCTTGGAAGGGACTGCCACATTAGATCAAGGTTGAGAGAGAGCCAAGGATGAAATAGATGATCACTAAGTGCAATGACATAAATGAAATGGTTAACATAATTGACTCAAACTTAGGGGTTTTTACCCTAGAGACTACCAAGGTATGTGATCATAAAAATACTCATGTTGTGCCTAGACTATGGAAGTTAGATTTTGATGATGCTAGGTGTAAGGCTAGATTTGGTGTTGGTATTATCCTTACTGATCCTAGTGGTAAGTAATACCATGCTTCCTATAGGCTCTAATTCCCTTTTAATAATAACCTTGATGAATATGAAGCCCTATCCTAAGTTTTTAATTTTCTATTAAGAATAAAGTCAAAGAGCTACTAGTTTATAGTGACTCTGAACTAGTAGTCAACCAAGTCAGAAGCAAATATCAATGCAAACTCTCATACCTTAAGAGGTATAATTTTAGGGTCTGAAATCTCATTAGTCTTTTGATACTTTTAACATTATCTCCATCCCAAGAGAAGATAACCAAGCTACTGATGAGTTGGCATCTATTGTAGCCAATCTCATGTCCAACCAAGACTCCCCTAACTTTAACATTGAGCTAATACCTTGTCTTTTAATGCCTGATAATGCATTTTCAAGTCTTTAGTGATTATCAATAGATATTGGATTTCATGACCAATTCTAGAGCATTTGATGTTCATATTGTTGATGAGACTAATGAAAATATGCTTAGGGAAAACAAATTTGATGGTAAGGTCATTCAGTTGAATGATAATAAAATACCCAATTGCATGATTACCTTAGAGAGGCTATTTGATCAAGACAAGATGGCTAAGGTTTCTAAGATTCCCAAAGTGAGTGGAAAAGAATACAATACAATGAATCTTTACCACCATGATCAACCCCAGCTAGCAAACATGGGAAAATCCTGCACTAATATTGAGAATAAGAAGGCCAAAGATTCAATAACTAGATATAAGGATGTCATAGCTTGATCTTATGATGACTTAAAGATCTTTGATCTGAGGGTCATCACCCATACTATACCCCTTAAAGAAATTTGAAAGCCCTTCAAGAAAAAACAAAGGCCAGTGAATCCTATCCTAGAACCAATAATCTTTAAAGAGGTCAGGAGATTACTAGATGCTAGAATTATGATTCTCATTAGGCATTCTACCTGGGTGGATAATTTAGTGCTAGTTAAGAAGAATAATGATGAGATTAGACTATGCATTGATTTTAGAAATTTAAACAAAGCATATGAAAAGGATAATTATCCTCTTCCTTCTCTTGACTAGGTTATTCAAGTTATTTTAGAATCATCTATGATGTCTTTCCTTGATGGTTTTTCAGGTTATAACTAGGTGTTGGTTGATAGGGAAGATATTATGAAAACAACTTTCACAACCAAGTGGGAAACTTTTGCTTACAAAAGGATGCCTTTTGTGATAATAAATGTAGGAGCTACCTTTCAAAGGGCCATGGACCATGCCTTCTAGGGCCTAATTGGTAAGTGTATCATTATATATATGGATGATATAATATTTTTTTCTAAAAATAGGGAAGATCACTTTATACACTTACAACAAGTTTTTGAGAGATATAGAAGGTATGGAATCTCCTTAAACCCCAAGAAAAGCATCTTTTATGTTACTAAAGGCAAATTTTTGGGTCATGTTATAAGTAAGTATTGGATCTCTATATATCCTAAAAGAGTGGAATATATATCTAGGATAGAGCCTCCAAACAATAAAAAAGAGCTAAAGTCATTTTTTGTTAAGATAAACTTTGTAAGAAAGTTCTTTTTTAGCTTTGCAGAAATTTTCAAGCCACTAATTGACATGATAAATAAGGATGCCAAGGTCACTTGTAATGAAGAGTCTAGGAAGGCATTCAATGATATCAAGGAAGCTATTAGCCAATCTCTAGTCTTGATAAGTCCTAACTTTTCAAGGGACTTTTATCTCAACTCTTTTGCATCTAACCATACTATGGCTACAGTTTTTATTTCAAAAGATGGATGGGTGTGATCACCCAATTGCTTTTATGAGTACTAACTTAATAATGATAAGTTAAAACTGTTCATTAATTGATAATTAGGCATATGCATTAGTTAAGGTAATAAATAAATTTAGGCACTATATCCTTAGAAATAAGGTGCATGCTATTTTACCTAAGCCAACCACAAAGCTTATATTGAGTCATAATGAGCTTGGAGAATGTAGAGGTAAATGGATGTTAGTTTTATAGGAATATGACGTAGAAATTAAAATGGTAAAATTGGTAAGGTGCTAAGGCTTGATCCAAATGATTGCTAATACTAGCCCTAGGTTAAGTATTATGCAAGTGGATCAGCAAAAATTTCAAGTGAGTGATTGGTATGATTCCATCATTCATTTAATAATTAATGGTACCTATCCTAAAATATTGACAAGGGAGAAAAAGACAGCTTTGAGGCTCATGTCAACCCATTATTTGATCAAGAATTGGGTATTATACAAGAAATTTTAGGGAGTCTACCTGAGGTGTGTCTCAAAAGAGGAAGCTATCCAAGTCATGAGCACCTTTCATGAGAAGTTTGGAAATAGACACCCATCTAAGAAGACTAAATCCCACAAGATCTTTAGAGTTTGATACTATTGGCCAACTATTTTAAAATATGCCCACAAGCATGTAAGGGAATGTCACTCATGCTAGATTTTTAGCATAAAGAAACCAAAGGTAGAATTGTTTTTACAATCAATCATGGTTGAAATACATTTTCACAATGGGCATTAGACTTTGTAGGGATAATTAACCCTAATTCATCTTAAGGTCATAAATTCATCTTGACTGCCATAGATTATTGCACAAGGTGGACTAAAGCTATAGACACCAAATAATGCAGGACTAAAGATGTAGGAGAACATTTGTACTAGATTTAGAAATCCAATCTCTCTAGTGTGTGACAATGGATATGCCTTTATATCCATTGAGATGATAGAATGGGCCTATGACAATGGCATTTGTCTCAATTTCTCATCCAACTATTACCCCTAAAGAAATGGAGTATCTGAGTCTACCAATAAGAACTTAATGAAGGAAATAAAAAAGTCTATTGCAGATAAGCCTAGGACTTAGCACAAGTTGCTTAAATATGCCTTATGGGTAGATAGGATCAAAATCAAGCAAGCCTTGAAGGCATCACCATTTTTGTTGGTTAATGGCAAAGAACCAATCTTTCCTATCACCCTCAAGTTTCCCACATACAAATTCATGTAAGAATATATGGAGGAAAGCTAGGAACTTGTAGAGTCAAGATTGCTAGACATCATTCAGATGGAGGATGAAAGATATCAAGCTTTTACCAACTTCAACAAATATCAGACCATAGTAAAGAGGTGGTTTGACAAAATGTCAAAGATTAAGGTGTTTAGATAAGGGGACCCAGTCCTACTTTTGGATAAAACATATGAGCCTAAGGGCAAGCAAAAAAATTTCACACCTCTATAGATTGGCCCCTATCAGATTATAAACACACTAGGAGATAACACCTTTAAGCTCAAAGACTTACAAGGAGAAAAGTTCAAACTGCCCACCAATGGGTAGTACCTCAAGCATTACTTATATGTTGCTCCACCTAAATTATTTATGGATTAAAACTGTAATATGGTTAGGCTTAATGTAGGTAGGTTAGTTTCTTTCAGTTATTTCCTTCCTATCCCTTATTTGTTTATAAGGATGTGTATATTTGTTTATTTCCATTTATATCTTTATATGATAATTTTTGTTATGTGTTTGCTTTGTTTCCTTGTTCCTTATTCCTTGATTCCAATAAGTCCTTTTGGACAACCTTGAGCTCAAATTTTATTTCATTGCTTGAAGTCCCATAAATCAGAAATGAGGGTATGAACCTAATACATATGCTGACCATGGTTCTAAATTTGAGCTTCATGTTATTATTTGAAAAAATAGTAAATGCCAATAAAAAAAACCAACTGTTCCATGATAACTTAAGCATTATCTTGACCTAAAAATTGGTTTTAATTATATTTGCACTTCTATGATTCAAGTTTAATTTATTGAGACACAATCATACTTGCACTTAATAGACATCCTTGCCTAGGACAATGGTTACAACCATAGGTGATTTTTTAAGGATCAAACATTTGACAGAATCCTTAAACCTATCTACCCTAGTTCCCAACCTTTTTGAAATCATAAAATACTATAAAAGACAAAAAATAATAATGCAATGCAAATTCAACAACTTTTTCAAACATAAGTGATTTTGGTAACCTCCAACAGGGCTATGGATGTTTGGATGATAGTGGAGCAAGGCCATGAGTGGATCCTATGGATCCTTAGCTGGTATCAGCTTAATGCCCAAGCCTTCCCTAAACTAAAAGCATGGTTTTTAATGAAAATCTAAGCATGTTTCAAATCAGTGTTAATGATTAAAGACATGAAACCTAGAAGTTGTTTCTAGAATAACATAGTAAATAGTACATATGATCAAAGAACACACATATCTTGGCTATGTTTTAATGATTGATCCCAATTCTAAAAGTGAAAGGTTTGTTTCAACTATAAATTGATCTAGATAATGGCACTAATCAAATAGAGTGGATGACTTTGTTTTTTGTCTGAATCAAAATCTCTAGGTTCTAACATATTGCCTTGTTTCCCCTAGAAGTCACCATTTTTTGAGGTCAAAATACCCCCATTTTTTTTAAATTGGGACCCTTGAGATGTTTTCAAGATTAACCCTACAAGCATGGCCTATTATGAATATGATTAGAATTTGAATATCATCCACTCTATCAAAGTTAGTTATTGAGTTATGTTTTATTTTAAGCTTTCCTAACATTGCTAATGATTTTTATTCATGTCTTTAGTTTGTAGGTTTCATATATCCCTTGATGATATATTCATGTTCTAAAAACCTTGGCATAAAACCTTAGTTCAAATTCAAATTTGGTGGGAGCATTTAGTAAGAATAGTTTAAATATGTTTTAGACTTAACCCTAATTTTTATGTTAAGGCTTGGTCATGTTTCTCAACAAGACCAAACTTTTGCTTAAAAATTATACTTGGTCCACTTTTATTTTCCCATTTGTTCCTTTTTATTTCTAATTGAGTCTAATTTTATGCTAGCTTGGTCCCTTTGTCAACATCTTAACCTAAATTTTTTAATACTAAGGCCCCGTTATATTTATTAACATGAATAGAAAACTTAGTCTAAACACTTTAGTCTAAGTTCACATTTAGTCTTGAGTTCTAACTTAATTTCCTTGCTTCTTATAAGATCCAATAGCCCATGATTCATCATGGAGCATGCTCTAATAGAGAGAGGAAGGCCCAGGTCTTAAATTAAAAAACATGTAACTTGCAAGATCCAATGATCCACACTTCCTCAAAACCTTTCAATTGGATGATGCAAAGAAATCTTGACAAATTTGAACACTTAGTCCTTCAGACCAATCATGTTTGAGCACTCAGATCATGATCAATGGTTCTCAATTCATCACAAACTAAAGATTAGATTAAAAAAAAACATCATTGAAAATTCAAAAACCCAAGAGCTCCACAGAGTTTCCATGTGACACTCCTAGGTTCAAAGATTAAAATCAAAGGGGCATGTATGTCAGAAGGGACCAATCATGAGCAAGCTCTCAAATCATGATTAGATGGCTCTCACTTTGTCACAATTATTAATCCAATAGAGTGAATTGAGTCTAAGATCTTTGGATGCACCATGGAAGTGCCAAGTGACACTCTCACATTAGGTCACATCAGTTTGATGAGCTTAAAATTGATGTTTACATAACCATCATTTTAACATCTGTGAAGATATATTTGACATTATCATGACCATCAACTTTAAGACCATCAAAAATAATAACTTTTGATCCTAAATTTGACATTCACATGACTATAATTTGATGTCTGTGAGAATGTATTTGACATCCATGGGACTGTCAAATTTAAAATAATGAATTATTTTTCCCAAGATCAAGATAGACTCCAAAATGTTCTAAAAGCCCATGAATAGAATTGTAGATGAATGGAAGCTTTCAAAGGATGTTCAAATTCTTGGAATCTTTGAACTGTAAATGTTGAAACGGCCTCATAGTTTAAATATATGCATAAATAAATTTAGTATAAGTTTATTTCTTAAGGTCCCCATTGCATTTGTTTGAATGTCATAAAACTTAGGCTAAATACTTATACTAAGTCTTATTTTAAAAAAGATTCTTATAACATGAAACTTAGCCCAAATGCTTTTAAAATAAGGTTTTTATTATGTTTATTAATACAATAAATCTCCATGACAAAAATTGGCACTTAATCATTATATCATTTTGACCCCTCGAAGTGTATTATAAGATCTCAACATAAGTATTTTAGCCCAAAGTATGCGTTATGTTTATTAAACACAACATAAACTTTGGACTAAAATATTTAGCCATGGCCCCCTTTGTATAAACTTAGGCATAAACACCTTAGCCTAAGGTTTATCTCATGTTTAATAAACATAAAATAAAACTTAGCCCAAGATGTTAAAACCTAAGTCCCTACTTTAATAAAGTACTGATTAAATCTTGTTCTTCTTTTTAGATCTTATGGCTCATGCTTCATCATGGAAGGATGATCCAATGGCATGAAGGTGTCAATGAATTTTCAACAAGGCTCTAAGATCCCATGGTCTCATTTCATATTGAATGCACATTTGAAGTATGATTAAAAAGGATGTTAGAGCCCAAAAGCCCTGTGGAGGTGCCAAGTGGCATAACCATAGGGCTTAATACTAAAAATGACTAATAACAAGCAATATTATAGATTATAATCAATGGCCCATGATGATCCAAATATCTTGATTTAATAACATGAAACAAAAGGACATTTTTAAATGCCAATAACTAGTGCTTCAAAAGGAATTTATTAAAAATGCTAAGAAAGGTTCCAAATTGATGCCACATAAGCACTACATAAATAGAAAATGACAAAATAAGATATCTTATGTGCTTAAGAATACAAACATATAAAGACAAAGGTCCAAATCAAATCTAAAGCATGTATGAGCCAAATTCTAAATGAGCTACCACCATTAAAGCTTTGAATCACTGAACCTTGCATGAAAGTGGGTTCAACTTATTCAATGAGGATTTCCCCATTCATGGACCAATCATCCCTTATTGGTTTATTTATAGAAATCTATAGAAGATCCCTTCCTACTCCCACTCATGGGCCTTGACCAAGGCTATCAACATTGATGTTTATGAATATATCAAGCCATGGATAAGGGCCTTGATGAAAGAACAAGAGGAAATAACAATAATAACTATTGTAGGGATAGATGACAAGAAGATGGATACTCTAAGAGCATCAAGAAACATAAGGGTAGAGGTCCCACAACCTCAAAAATACACAAATTGATCTACTACCATGCAGTTCAATTTAGAAACAACTAAAGTAGAAAGGGTCACAACCAAAAAAGCCATGGTGGGAACTCCAGAGTTCACATTCCATAAGGTGGAACCCTTTACTGGCTTAACCCCTGTTGGAGGGAAATAACCTAGTGAACTACCCATGCATGAAGAGGATATTGAAAGCCTATCTAAGGCTCACTCAGCCCAAATCATAGCTAACATTAGGGGCATGAAGTAGAGGATTCAAAATTTGGAAAAGGAAAATGAGAACTTAGAGACATAGGCCATTTTATCAGTGCTTAATGTTATAATTGATATGTTTAAAGCATCCTTTTTTGATATGTATGATTTTTTTAATTAATGAAGCTAAGACAAGATGCATTGAGCAAACAAAGTGAGGTGGCTAAAGGGATGGTAACATAGTGGTAGTATGTAGAGGACAAAATAAGGGAACTTATCAACATATTGGTTAGGAATAAGATTCTTAAATTCAAAACCATTAGCTTAGCCCACCTAAATGATATACTAGGGATCATGGTGGATAAGATACAGAGCTTAAGTACTTGGTCAACAAGCTTGGATAGGCTTCTACAAGATGATGAAGAGTTGATTTCTTGGATTAATAAACTACTTGGTACCATGTTCGCTAACCCTGCCAAAACTATAGCCCTAGGAATCATTCATTATCTAGAGTATAAACATAGAGTCACCCTGGTGATGTAGGAGGTCAAGGGTAAGAGCTAAGGTCAATCAGGTAGTGACAACATCAATATTTTGGGTATGATCTTCACATCTAAGGAAAATATTACAAAATCTATAAGCATAAAATAATCCATGGGCAACTATGACATGGACTTTGATGACTTAGCTGATCAGGAAGATATCTATTTCTTAAAGCTTGCTATAGATTTAGTTTTGGTTAAAGAACAAAATCAAAGAGCAATGAAGCTTCTACAAGAGAAACAAGGAGATCCTTCAACAATGGGCCCACCAACTAATTGATATTCCTTTTTGTAAAAACATTTTAATATTTGAAATAGGAATATTCTTTTGTAAGGGATATGCTAGTTTGTTAGCATATTTGCCTCTAGGTCAATTTAGTTGTGAAAAGAAAATATATTCTAGAATTTTTTGAACAAGGATAGTTATCCTTATCTTTTGTATATTTTATATCTTATAATTGATCGATATATGTAGACACCTAAAATTAGCCAATGATAACCTCCAATTAGGCTTTTGACCAATTTCCACTTAAAATACACAATGTGGCCTAAAAACACTAAAACACATTAAAATATTTGAACCTAATATAGTCAAGTGTTGATTATGGCTAGGGTATCCCTAAATGGGGAAATGCAATTTATGGGCTAGCTAACTTTGATCAGATCATTTTGAGTCAAAATGCCAATTTTGCACCTGGGTGCTCTGGATTGCTCTTTCCTATCAAATCTCTTGCATGAGACACGTGCATTTATTATTTAGTATTGGTAACATCCTAAATGAGATAATGCATCTAACGCACCTAAAATTTCCTTTCAATTCCAATCCAATCAAATTTTGGACCAATAATAAGGCATTCTAATCAATTTGAGTAATTTGTGCACAAAGTGATTAAACATGCTTAAGAGTTAATTAATCCAAATCAAGGCCTAATTAAGAATTCCATGGAAACTTGTTGAATTAATTTTTTTAGAAATGAATATTTAATATCTACATCATTAGGTGACCTCATTTCTTGGGAAGACATCCCTAGGCCATAAATGCCACAAATATTAGGATCATGCCCTCCATGCCTCATCAATGCCTTCCATGATGCCCTCCATGCCTCTTAATTTCCCCTTCTTCCAATTTCATGATGAGGATAATTATAAAATTAATTCCAAAAATTGAATTAATCCTCAATTGCACATCTCAATCTCAAGATGGATGGTTCATGTTGATTCTAGACATTCTAAAAAATCTATAAATAGGAGGCCTCACCACATGAATTTTAAGACATGATTATGAAAATTTGTAATGTAAAATTGGTTACAAAGCTTCAAAAAACTAGTGTTACCATGCCAAATTTATTCCAAGCCAAGCCAAGCCATAAGCCAAAGCTGCCAAGGAGAGATGGAGGTATCCAAGCTTCCATTGCCAAGGACTTCAAGAGCACAAACCAAGCAAGCCACTACAACAAGCATTTTGGAGCATCCCAGGAAGGGAAAAGAAGGTTTATTTTTCATTTTAGTTATGTGTTTTATTCATGTTTTTTAACTAAGCTCTCCTTAGTGTCTAGGCCTAGAGATGTTATGCTAGTTAGTGTGTTTCTTTCATTTTGTTTTCATTTTGAAACTAACACCATACTAACCATCCTCTCTTGATTCAAATTCCTAGATTCACATATGGCATGCCCGACGGGACAAAATGCATCCCACACATGAACAAGATCATTTTACAGCTTTAAAATCTTCATTTGAATCATTAAAACTCTTGCAAATTGATTTTCTGACTTTTTTTTACCATTTTCCTTTATTGCGAGTTTACATAGTAACTAACGTCAGTTAGTAAAAATGAAATCAATTGGATAGATGTCATCAGTCACTATTGGTATAAATGATGTTGATTAGATAATCATCATTAGTTATCCAGTGTAACTATCATCACTTATATAATTAACGCCAGTCACTTTGTTTTTCTTAAAACACAGACCTAAGAGCTCTTTTTTTAAAGTTTATTGTTTCAAACCTAAAAGAGCTTCAAGGCTAAAGAACATGATAACATTTTTATTGTGGGGCCAAGATTGACATTTGATAAAAACATGTTTTAGATCACCTTTGCTTGCTTAAAAATAAATTGGGAACCTTGTTTTGGTGTTTAATAAAAAATTTAGATGATTATGGTGAATGTTTTCAAAGTTTACAATCTTAAGACCAAGGGGTCAAATGAACAACACCAAATATTTCATTTGGGCTTAAAATTGAACACACTTTTCAATTATTGTTTTCAATGTTCATTTAATTAGATTTTGTTTGGTAAAAATAGGGGTGTTACATGTATGCTCTTCCATTTTTCCCCTTTATGGAACCCTTGGAATCAAAAGTGCCATTCCTATTACAAATAGCCTAGTACAAGGCTTAGAAAGAAAGTCATCTAAAGCACTCCCCAAAACCTCATTAAAGTTTAGGTGACCTTGAAAATGACCCTAAAGTATTTTTATTTCATGCTTTCTTTATTTTTATGCAAACTTGGCTTATAAGGGGGATGCCATTACCTCCCACAAGTTCTTTAGAGAAGCTTTGACCTAGGGTTTCATCTCCCAGCATGGACTTCACTTACTCCTTTGGAGCTGCACATGGGATGTATCTACATTTGGACATCATACTACACTGAGCGAATAGTAGGATATAGTAGTTGTAAAAAGGATTAGACCTTTTTATAACTAGCCAATGCCACAGTCACCCAATTTTCATGCTTTTCTTTTACATTTTTTGGAATGAAAGTCATTATGCAATTGATTCCCCTAGAATGATTCAAACCTTGCTTATTTTAGTCAACCCCATTTTTCCATACCCTTACTAGGATTTTGATAATTATACTTAGTGTATTTTGGTCATTTTTGCTTGGTATGTTTTGAGAATAAAACTTGTTTGTTTGTTTGTAAATCCATGTCCAAACCACTTTGTTTATATGTCACTCTTTTATCTAAAAAGGTGTTATGCTGGCTATTTTACACCACACTTATGACTTGAAATTTTTGCTAAACTTGTTTGTGTGTGTATCAATTGAGTTGAGGAGGGTAGTGTTATGCTAATGAAAACATGTTAAAACCATTTTGCCTTTGAGTCTTTTGAAGCATAACATAGATCACATAATTTGAGCATGCTTACACTGTTAGGATGCTCACTTTGTTTCAAGACTTATTTCATCTTGTGTCAAAAACCATTTGTTTCAAACCATGTCATGTATACCATTTGGACCTTTGTCTTGTGTTGTCATGTTGTCCAATCTTGTCTAGCCTATTTAGTCAAATCCTAGTTTTCAATGTTGATTTTATAATTAGTCTTATCAAGTTTGGATTCAAACATTGATTGATTTATATTTAGGCCTCAATTCATGGGGCTAATACACTGATATTTCTCTTGTGGGCTACATAACTTTGGGTAATTGATTACCCAAATTTGAAAACTATTGATAATTTGTTTGTTTAGTACCTATCCTTATAATTGTTTGTGCCTTTATTTGGGAAAACATAGTCTTTTTTCAAAGAGCCTTTTATCTTATGATTTATGCTAATTGATCATGTTTATGTTTGCTTCTATGTGTTAGGTCTATGTCAAAGTTGTTTTCAAACTTGTTAGATTAAATCAAATCACATTAGCCTTTGTTTCAAGTCTATATTTTGATGATGTTTGGCTAAAAGTCCTAGCATATGCCTATTTGTTTGAGCCTAGCTTTTGACTCTGTGTTTAGACAAAAGACCTAGCAACTCAACTTTTCCCTTTCCTCGTTTAGACCTTATTTGGAACACTTTGACCTAGACCTCTGACATGTCAATTTTTATTTAGACACTCGACCTTTTATACATATGACATTTGACATTAGACATTTGATGTTAGGATATTTTATGCCAAGTATTAACACAAATGATTTTAGAGATATAGCTCTAATTTCAAACCACATTGGAGATACAAATCCATCTTTTGACCAAGTTAGACCAAGCTCGAACCATTTGTCCTTTGGACATAGTTTTTTAGAGTTTGTAGAAATCTAAGCCTTTTTTGTTTTAGATCTTTCATCATTTACATAGATATGACTAGATACACTTATGGTGGACTCATGTACAATCCAACTTATGATAGAATGGCTACATAAAATCCCACTAGGAAGCCCTATAGAGAAATATTTTTGAAGGAGTTTTATTATTCTCTCTATAATACTCCATATGGGGAATATAGTTAAAATCCACAAAATCCAACTCAAGACCTAGATTGAATGAAGAGGACTTTAAAGACTTAACTATAGATATTATTGTTTGGGATATGGATCCATACCCTCTTTATAATAATTAGTACATGGAACATAGTCAAGAACTAGCTTATGAGCCAACTCACAACTCAGATGATATGGTTTATGAGGAAGACTTGGATGCTTTGGTTTATGTGAGTAATTAGGCTCTACCACATCATACTATTTATATTCCAAGACCACAATATCAAAACATTCTTATATCAAGACCCAATCCTTTGGCTTGTGTGAGAAATCAAGCTCCATAATGCCCTTTCATCGTTCCAAGACCTAGTCCTTTAGCTTATGTGGGAAATCAAGCCCCAAAATTCCCTATCATTATCATTTCAAGACTTCATCATTTGTCTCATGTGATCAGTCATGATCCCCAAGGCCCTACCATTATCTAACCACCAGTCGTTCCTCATCCAGTACCAATCCCATCCAAACCTTAACCCATCCAATCCTTTGGAGGCCAAGCTATGTTCAAAATTGGTATTTTTCAACACAATGGAAACTAAGGCCAAGAGAACCAACCAATCAAAGATGTTTCTATTGAATCAACCATTTGTGATAAGTCAACTTGTGATAACTTGCCTATTTATCCTATACCAATTATCGAGGAGTCTCACTCTGGTGAGCCAGTCTTTCCTAAGTCACTTCTTAATGATTACAATTGCCTTTGGGAAAATCATTACATTAAACATGTGCCTATTTTTTAAGAGCCTCCTATTAACAATCTAGTCTCTGAGGAGTTATCTCTTGACCTATTTCCTATCCTAGAGGAGTCTCATTTTGACAAACCAATTTTTGTAGAGCTCATTATGCCATCATAGGTTGTTACTTATCTAATACTAAACATTCAACAAGACATCATTGTAATAGAGTACCCATTAGATGAAGAATCAGAGTTAGAGTTAGGTTTTATTCTTGAATTGACATTATATTTACCATCAAAATCTAAATAAACATTAATCTTAACATCAGATTTAGAGTCCCTTGAGTTAGAATTAGATTCAAAATAATAATATGTTCATGGTTGTTACAATATTGGTTATGCATGCCTTACAGATCTATTTGAATACATTTTTTTATCCTTTTATGTTTTTTGAGGATGAGTACTTCAGCTTCAACACAAGTTATCCTAGTATCTTCTATGAGGATTGTGCAGCCTCTCCCCATTCCATTACTATTCCATAGGCTATTACCATCAACCAAGATAGCCATATTATTGACATTCCATCTCCTACAAGTGTTGATTGGGATCTATAAAATCACACTTTTTTGAACTACATCCATGGTGACATAGAAGTTAAAGAAGAGCAAGGAGGCCAAGACAACATTTATGTAGCAGAAGAACACTCTCCTAGTGAAACCTTTTTGGAGCTGCTAGGGGAAAATCCAAGATAGAACTCAACATCTTCTAGTGAAACTTTTTTGAAAGTGTTAGAAGACAATCAAATTCAAAATTCAATATTCCTTAGTGAAACCTTCTTAGAGGCACTATAGGAAAATCAAGGCAACTTCATTGGTGAAAACCTCATTCAGGCACCAATAATTGAACACAAAAGTTCTTCACTTCTTGATGAAGACAAAATCAAAGATCAAATTAAAATAGCTTCCTATCTATAGCCTAATCAGATGGTAGCTACTTTGAAAATCAAATAATAGAAAAAATTGGTGGTCCTATCGAGAGAATAAGTCTTCAACCCCACCACAACCAAAGTTATGTTGAATTTGACATCAACAACATTATGTGTGATTGAACATCTAGATCTTCATTTGTTTCCCCACCATTACACTTTCCATTATCATCTACCATTCCATTTCACAATCAAACCTATTATCCATTATTTATCCCTATCTACCATCCAAGTCATACTTTCCATTTTAGAGGCTATAAATATAACTTATTTCAATGTTTGAAGGAATTAGAATTAATGACCAATGAAGATCATAAAATCATTCTTGAAAACCAAATCTACATCGAGTTCTTGATAAAGTAGCTATTCAGACAAGGTGTGGGATAGCAATTAACATGATCAAGTATTTTTTTTGTATCTTTTGGTAGGACGTACATCTCCATATCAAATATAAAAATAGAATCATATGCCATTTACCACACCCAAGCCAAAAATATGTACCATACTATTTTATGTACCATATTGTTTCACATTTCCATGCCATTATCATTATTACATATCCATTTGCCATATTTGCATACCTAGCCATTCACCCCATCACTTGGGGGAAATCCTCTTACCATTTTATCCAATCTATCAAAAACCATAATTATCCTTAACAATATCATACCATCTTATCATTCCATTACTGTATAGACCAAAGCCTATTTGTAGTCATCCTACCCAATCTTGTTTTGATCTTGGTTAATTTGGTTCTTCTTGCACCTTTTATGAGGGGATTCTGATCAAGTTTCAATAATCAATCAAGTCTATGTTTAAATGATAGTCTATAAAAGTAGTGTGATATTTGATCTAGAAATATATCTTTCATCGTATATCCATGTTTGTTTATGTAAGCTTGATTATAACTGCCTATGGGCAAATTAATGTCTCACCAGTCTTGCTACTAATTATAAATACCTATGGGCAAGTTAGTATCATTGACCTATGTTTTTGTATCTTATTTATAACCACCTGTGGTCAAACTAGGTATAATACTTATTTATCATGCATTGCCACATCACCTTACCATTACTATTTTCATTTTACTAGACATTTGATGGATTTGAGAACATGTTGGGACCTAGTTAGTTTTTCCTCACCTTTTGTGTGGAAAAAATTACTATGAATTGAGATCATTTTAGGACTATGTGGGTCATGTTTAATTCATGTTGAGGTCACCTTAGTCCCCCTTTTCATACACTCTCACCATTTTGTGAGTAACTTAAGCTAAACACACTCACCATTTTATGAGTAGGTATCTTGTCATTCTCTAACAACCTAAAATACTTCAAAATTCCAAAAACATTCATAACATTTCAAAAATACCAAAAACATTTATCTTATTTAAGCCTAGTTAGTTATCCTCGATCTGCCTTATTGGGGCATTGTCATTGTTAGGATGCTTTCTTTTACTTTTGTTTTCAAGGTTTTTGTTTCTTTATTTATTTCAATTTATTTATTTGTTTATTTATTTTTCATTTGTTTGTTTATTTTCTTGCTTGCCTATTTATTTGCTTTTTACACTATTACCTTAACTCAGTCTATATGTATGCATTAGGTGATTCATTGCACACATTATTCATGAGTCTATCCATTTTCATACGTCAACATTGTCATCATGGTTTTTATCATTAGTTTATTATTTTCACTTGAATATTGGATATCAAGAGTCAGTCTTTATGCATATTTTGGCCAAGTCTTCATGGTGTTCTATCATGAAGCCTATCATCATATGCTATAGAAAAAATTAGCTTTAAAAAGGTTTACAATCAATGGAGCTATAGAAGTTTCCATTTGGCACCTTGGCAAACCCTTCCATACCACCTTTGATCAAATTAACCCATTGGCCATTCTTGTTGTATCATTGCTAATCAAGATGAACATCTCCTCATTATAAAATACAACTAGATCATTCACACTAATCAATATTATTCTTCTATTCATCTCTTTCATCACTTTTCACCCACTCATATTTAATTTGTATTCTAGGTTATATCCTTGAGTTATGCTTGCTAATCATCCCTACGGTACAATCATCTTTAGCCAATCTAGGTCCTCTTAGTGATTATAGCCACCTATGGGCAAATCATTATTTTGAATTCTAACCCTAATTATAATTGCCTTTAGGAAAATTAGTATCCTTTTTACATCAATTCATGCAAACATTTTCTTGTTTGAATTAATCTCAACCATGAGTTATTTTCATATTTCTTCTTGTTTCTTTTTGAGGGACCATCTATCAACAAATTTAATGGCCACTCCCTCAAGGGGGCATCATTATAGGCTTCCCAAAACCATTTGGAGCTTTGTTCTTCAACCATCATCTTCTTTTTAGCATACATGCCATCTCTCATTATTTGAGAAGACATTTATTTGTCTATAGTTTGAAACATCTTCCCAAATAAGGGCAAATTGTAAACACCTAAAAATGGCCATCGATAACCTCCAATCAAGGTTTTGACCAATTTCCACTTAAAATACACAATTTGGCCTAAAAACACTAAAACACATTGAAATATTTGAACCTAATATAGTCAAGTGTTGATTCTAGCTAGGGTATCCCTAAATAGGGAAATGCAATTTATGGGCCAACTAACTTTGATTAGATCATTTTGAGTCAAAATGCTAATTTTTTACTTTGGTGCTTTGGATTGATCTTTCCTATCAAATATCTTACATGAGACACATGCCTTTGTTATTTGGTGTTGGTAACATCCTAAATGTGATAATGCATCTAATACATTTGGCATCACCTTCCAATTCTAATCCAGTCAAATTTTAGAGCAATAATAAGGCATTCTAATCAATTTGAGTAATTTGTGCATAAAACGTCTAAACATGCTTAAGAGATAATTAATCCAAATCAAGGTCTACTTAAAAATTCCATGGAAACTTGTTGAATAATTTTTTTTGAAAATGAATATTAAATATCTACATCATCAGGTGACCTCATTTTTTGGGAAGACATCTCTAGGCCATAAATACCACAAATATCAGGATTCATGCCCTCCATGCCTTATCAATGCCTTCCATGATGCCCTCCATACCTCTTAATTTCCCCTTATTATAATTTCATGATGAGGATAATTATAAACTTAATTCTAAAAATTTATTTAATCCTCAACCACACATCTCAATCTCAGGATGGATGGTTTAGGTTGATTTTAGACATTCTCAAAAATCTATAATAGGAGCCCTCACCACATGAATTTTAAGACATGCTTATGTAAAGTTATAATATAGAATTGATTATAAAGCTTCAAGAAAATAGTGTTACCATTCAAAATTGATTCCAATCCAATCCAATCCATAAGCCAAAGGTGTCAAGGAGAGATGGAGGTAGCCAAGCTTCCATTTCCAATGACTTCATGAGCACACGCTGAGCAAGCCACTACAATAAGCATTTTGGAGCATCCAAGGAAGTTAAAAGAAGGTTTATTTTGTATTTTATTTGTGTGTTTTATTCATGTTTATTAACTAAGCTCTCCTTAGTGTCTAGGTCTAGAGATGTTATGCTAGTTAGTGTGTTTCTTTCATTTTGTTTTCATTTTGAAACTAACACCATACTAACCATCCTCTCTTGAGTCAAATTCCTAGATTCACAATATACTAAATTGTCTTTCTATAAGAAGTAGTATTACTATCTTGTAATGAGAGAGAGATTTTTTAGCAAAACTTATCTATTTAGAGTAATTAATATAATCAAGGAATTCTACAAAGATTGTCCAAATTTGATGTGTCAATTATTAATATAGCTTTCTCTCAATTGTTGGTTCCGAAGCTTTAATTTGAATAGTTTTTTTGAATTCTAAATTTGTAGTTGTGATATAGGGTTACTAATTTGTGCTTATGCAAATTTAGTTGAAGCATCTTGATTTTTATTCATTTCATTTGTTTTGTATTTAGATGTGCTTATGTTATTTGGGTTTAGTAACAATTCTTACTTGTATGATTCCATATTATCCTTAAAAATTTACTTGCTATGTGGTGAGATTTGAGTTTTTTCTATTTTGTATATTGTTAAATGTAGGTTCAATTGTAATTGAAACTTTGTCATGATATTTGAGTCAAGGATCAACAATCACTTATTTTCTTTCTACCTTACCCTTCCTTTTGTGTTTTTTTAAAACCAAATCATTGTAGCTTAGATTTCATTATAAATATCCATTCAGATTAATTTGTAGTTTAAGTTTTGATCATAATTCACTAGCATTAACAAAGATACTTACAATTTATAAATAATTAAACCATGATAGTTCCCAACCATCAATTGTTATAAATTTTGTGGAACATATAAGTATTGCTCTATCATTATTTCACCATAAGTAATATTAAGTTGCCACAACCTACTAGTCATGCTCTAAATTCCAAAAATTCTAAAATAAGAAGTGTTCTTTGAACACTAAAAACCCTGGTGATACATTTAGAGGCATCAACAGGTGTTCAAAAGAATAGTTTATATATTTTTTCTCCTTCTTTTACATGTTTTCTTTCATCACATAGTAATAATGAATCTCAATTATGTCATGAAAGATTATGACACATTAATTTTAGAAGTTTACATGATATGTCTACAAATAATCTTGTTTTTAGACTTCCTTCTATCCCTTCTCATCATGAAACTTGTGAGGGTTTCTTATGTGATAAGCAATATACTAACCCCTTTTACAAAAATCATGATGTGAATTCATCACATCCTTTATAATTGAATCATAGTGATGTTGTAGGACCTCTTGAAGTTATATCTCTTAATGGTTCTTTGTATAATGTTACTTTTATTGATGATTAAACTAGAATGATCTAATATTTTTTCTTTAAAAATAAATTTGATGAGTTATCTAAATTTCAAGGAATTTAAAGCTAGTGTTGAAAATGCATCTAATTTTTCTATTAAGAGATTAAGAACTGATAATGGTGGTGAATATGTTAGTAAAGAGTTTGATTATTTTTGCATTAGTTGTGGTATTGCTAAAAGGAAAAACTACACCATCATAGAAATATATAGAGTAATGTTACGATCTATAAACATTCCTAAGTTCTTATGGGCTAAAGCCATGAACACTATTGTTCATATTTTATCCCTACCAAATCCTTCCATCTTTCTACCCCTTTAAAAATGTGCACTAAAAATAACCTAGTGTAGCTTATCTCAAGATTTATGGTGGTCCTGCTTCTATCTTTGTCCCTAAAGTTAAGAGGAAGAAGCTCGAATCCACTTCCTATTCTTGATTTTTTTAGGATATGGAGGTAAAACAAAAGGTTTAAGTGTGTATGATCCCTATAAATATTAGACTATTGAGAATATGAATGTTCTTATTCTTAAAAAGTATTTTTTTGAACCCTCTATAGATCATCCTCATTGTTCTTCTATTGATGAACCTGACTCTCATGTTTCTCATTTTGATGAAATGGATGCCTTTGAGGAATTTGATCCAACTTTGGATAACTTAGAGTCTAAGGAACCCCTTAAGTTTCATGTTTAATCTAAAAGACCTAAATGGGCAGAATACTTAATTCAATCTTCTAATGTCAACAATCTTAATTATTTAACTACATGTCAACATTTTTATCATACATTAATGACTATGTATGAATGTGAAATTCAATCATTTGAGGAAGCCACTCAAGATGATAGATGAAATGTTGCTATGCAAGATGAATATAATGCCTTAATTAAAAATTAAACTTGAGATCTTATCCCTCCTTCACATAAAAAGTATATTATCAATTGTAGGTGGATTTATTAGATTAAAAATAATTCAATTGGTAAAAATGATAAGTTTAAAGATAGATTATTTGCTCACGGGTTTACTCAAAAACCCAAGATTGAGTATGTTGAAAATTTTGTTTCTATAGTAAAAATGATTACTGTTAGACTTCTTATTGCTTTTTCAGCCCAAAATGGTTGGGTTATCCACCAAATAGATGTCAAGACTGCATTTCTAAATGGTGATTTAGAAAAAAAAATTATATGACTCAATCTAAAGATTTTAATGATCCTAATAAAGAACATTATGTATGCAAATTAAAAGAATATTAGTATGGTCTAAAATAATCTCCTCAAGCTTGATATTCTAAAATTACTTATTTTTTAGAAGAACTAGGCTTTTCTAACTACTATTTAGATAATAATCTCTTTATTAAAGTTAAAAATGGTTATTCGATTCTAATGTTAGGGTATGGAGCTAAAAGCTTCAACTATTTGTAGACACAAAGAAGAGGATGCTAAAGAACCAGAAGCACCAGCGTCGGTAGCATGATCGACGTCGATCAGATGCAGTACAGAAGGAAACCAGCGATGACAGGATGTCGGCCGACGTCGGCAGCACCAGACAAACAGGGATCGACATCGGTCACCTGTGTATTTCTAGAACTGCTATTGACGAATAGTCAGTTAAGTGAAGCGAGTGTTTGCATGTCAAATGACTAATTATAGTCACGAGCTGTGTGTCTAATTATTGTAGTTAGATTTCTATTTTTGTAACCATGGGATTCTATTTAAAGACCCATGAGGCATGTATTGTAATTATCAAGAAGGCAAGTAAAAGCATTAAAGCAAGCAAGGTCAAGGAGATCTACAGGTGTAAGGTCAAGGAGATCAGCTGAAGCATTCAAGGAGGGATAATAACTCAAGCTATAGAGTTCTTGTGTTGAGCAAGAGGGAGAGGGAAGAAGGTCTTGAGGTGTGGCAAGCCTTTGAGGTGGAGAAAGAAGTGGCATCTTCCTTATTGTATTCTCTTCTAGTAATATTTAATACAAGAGTGTGTATTGTCTCTCAAATTCTTTGTTGTCTTAAGCTTCTAGTTACTTTATCATTCTGGTATAATTCCATGTTTAATTGCTTATAAGAAAGTAATAAATTGTGCTTCTGTTGGATAAGGAGGTATCCTAACAGTTGGTATCAGAGCATATTGATTCTTGTAGGTCTCCTGACAAGTGGTATTAGAGCTACGGTTTGCAGGAAGCAGGTTATTGTTTTTGATTACAGGTCATTCACAGGGTTTTTTGATTGAGTGGGAGTTTAGCAATGGCAAAAGAAAGTAAGCTATGAATGGAGAAGTTTAACAGCAAGAATTATCAACATTGGAGGATGTAGATTGAGGACTATCTGTATCAAAAGGATTTGTACTTACCATTGGGTGGAGTTGCATGCAAGCCCATAGATATGAAGGATGAAGAATGGAGTGTTCTTGATTGGAAGGCTCTCGGTTCCATAAGGTTGAGCCTTGCATCATCTGTGATTTCTAGCTTATCACAGTGCAAGACAATGGAAGAGTTGATAAAGTCCTTGGTGAATTTATACGAAAAGCCCTCGGCTTCTAATAAGGTATATCTTATGAAGCATCTATTTACTTTGCAAATGCAGGAAGGTGGATCGGTACATACTCATCTCAGTGATTTCCATGGTTTGGTAAACCAATTAGCTTCAGTCAATATTGTTTTTGATGATGAGGTAAAGGCTCTCTTGATTTTATGTTCTTTGCCTAAAAGTTGGGATGGTTTGGTTATGGTAGTAATTAATTCTGCATCTACTTCTAAAATCTTAAAAGTTGATGATGTTGTGAGTGTGATCTTGAATGAAGAAATACATAGGAGAAGCATATGTGAATCATCAGGGAATGCTCTAAGTGTAGAAAGTAAGGGAAGGCAAAGGGAGAAGGTTGAGCAAGGGAAATCAAGTTCGGGAAGGAGATCCGAGTCCAAAGGTATTACCTTCTAGTTTTGTGGAAAGAAAGGACATACAAAGAAGGAGTGTTGGTTGAGAGATAAAGAGAATCAACATGTAGGTATTGAAGAAGCAAAGGATGCAAATATTGTGGTACAAGATGCTCTCATACTTTCTTTGGATAGTCAAGTAGGATCATGGATTTTAGATTCTGGTTCATCTTTTCATGCATCCCCAAACAGAGATTTGTTTCATGAGTATGAATAGGGAGACTTTGGAGTGCTCTATTTAGGGGATGGTACGCCTTATCAGATAGTTGGCAAAGGGAAAGTGTAGCTGAGGTTGCAGATTGACAATACATGGGTGTTGAAGGAGGTCATGCATGTTCCAATTCTGAAGCAGAGTTTAATTTCTGTAGGAAGGTTGGGAGATGAGGGATGCACAATAACCCTCACAGTGGACTCTTGGAAGGTTACCAAGGGAGCACTTATTCTAGCAAGAGGTAAGAAAGTAGGTACTCTTTATCTACCTACTTGTATTACTGAATCTACTTCTGGTGTAGATTCAAAGATGTGGTCTAATAGGCTTGGTCACATGAATAAGAAGGGAATGGACATTCTTGAATCGAAAGGTATATGTTCAGATTCAGAAAGCATAGATAGAGTTCATTATAGGAAAAGGAAATTTGATGATTTTGACAGGAACAAAGAAGCCTTGGTGTTTATGGAGGAGATGAAGGTTAGAGATCAGTCATAGGGGCTAAATAAAATTGAGCAAGGTAGCATGGACAGAGGTTTGATCCAAGAAGAGCTTGTGAATGAAAATTTCATCACTTACAGGAACACACAGATGCTGATGTCGATCACATGGAATCGACGTCAGTCATCTAGATACCAACATTAGTCATGTGCAAACCAATAGGGTCGGTAGGTTGGGCAGGAGAAGTCTGACATTGGTCATAAGGACCTACATCGGTAGGGGGGACACTGGCGTCAGCCAAGGAAATGACATCGATAGTCAGGGTCAATGCAGGGAACTGACATCGGTCAGGAGCAGACTGGGAGATGGCCGATATTGGTCACTGGAACGGATGTTGGGTGGATCAAGGAGTCTCAAACACCCATATGGAGGTCAGAAATGGTAAGTGAACCTCATATTCATTGTTCACCTTCTTTATATTGCTTACTGATAGTCATGAACTAGGAAGATGGAAGAAGCAATGCTGGTAGAATCTAGAAACAGTGGGAGCTTGACATGGATGAGGAGTGTGAGTCCTTGGAGAAGAACCAAACAAGTATTTGTTGGTAGAGTTGTCAGCTGGAAGGAAGCACTGGATAGAGGAGTGGATTCCCATTTTAGAGAAGAGAGTGGATGGACACGTGAGACATAAAGCTATGGTATATGGTCTTGTTTAGGCTGTAGACAATGGAGGTTTGACCATTGTATTTTATCTTTACCAGGTTAGATAATATTAGCTACATTATCCTATTACTGTATTGTGTTACTTGTTGCAGGGTTTCATAGACAGGGAGTTTTCTGAGCTAAGGGTAGAGTTGGTTCAGAAGTATGTCATGAAGAATTTGGGAGCAGCAAAATTCTTTTGGCATAAGTGACAGGTTCAGCATCATAGGTTTGCATGGTAGTTGGTCTTCAAGAGTGACTTTGAAGAGGGATACAGAGCCTAAGGAACAAAATAGATGGTGTACAAGTACAGGTATAAGTTGCAGTTGTTTATCTCCAAGTGGGAGATTGTTAGGGTGTGGAGCTAAAAGCTTCAACTGTTTGTAGACACAAAGAAGAGGATGCTGAAGAACTAGAAGCACCAACATCGGTAGCATGACCAATGTCGATTAGATGCAGTGCAGAAGGAAATCGGCAATGACAGGATGTTAGCTGATGTCGACAGCACTAGACAGATAGGGACTGACGTCGGTCACCTGTGTATTTCCAGAACTACTATTGACGAACAGTCAGTTAAGTGAAGTGAGTGTTTGCATGTCAAATGACTAATTATAGTCACGAGCTGTGTGTCTAATTATTTTAGTTAGATTTCTATTTTTGTAACCATGGGATTCTATTCAAAGACCCATGAGGCATGTATTGTAATTATCAAGAAGGCAAGTAAAAGCATTGAAGCAAGCAAGGTCAAGGAGATCTACAAGTGTAAGGTCAAGGAGATCAGTTGAAGCATTCAAGGAGGGATAATAACTCAGGCTATAGAGTTGTTGTGTTGAGCAAGAGAGAGAGGGAAGAAGGTCTTGAGGTGTGGCAAGCCTTTGAGGTGGAGGAAGAAGTGGCATCTTTCTTATTGTATTCTCTTCTAGTAATATTTAATACAAGAGTGTGTATTGTCTCTCAAATTCTTTGTTGTCTCAAGTTTCTAATTACTTTATCATTCTAGTATAATTTCGTGTTTAATTGCTTATAAGAAAGTAATCAATTGTGCTTTCGCTGGATAAGGAGGTATCCTAACAGTTGGTATCAGAGCATATTGATTGTTGTAGGTCTCCTGACATCTAATTGTATTATATGTTGATGATTTTTTGGTTATTGGTGATCTAAATATTTTTGTTCATAAATATAAAGCTAAAATAAAGTCAAATATTTGAAATGACTTAATTAGGCATTTTACATAATTTTTTTGAATGGTTATATTTTAGGACAAAAATTCAATTATTGTATCACAATCTCAGTATGCACATAATCTTCCTTTTAAGTTTAAAATGCTTGATTATAAATCTAACACTAATCCTATTAAAGTTGGTATTAAACTTGATCTTAAACTTGCATGTAAAAAAGCTACCCTACTTTGTATAGATAGTTTATTGGAAGTTTGATTTATCTAACCATCACTAGGCTAGATATTTCATATGTTGTTAGTGTTGCTTCTAGATTTATGCAGTATCCTTATTTGGATCATTGAAAATTATCTAAATTTATTCTTCATTATATCAAAGGAAATATAAACTATGGTTTATTTTATTCATCCATTGATAATGCTCATTTATATAGTTATTATGATGTTGACCATGCTGGTGATACTTTATATCGTAAATCTATTTTTGAATATGTGTTTAAGTTTAGTGTAGATGCTATCACTTAGAGAAGCAAGAAGCAACCTACAATCAATCACTTATATAGAATCTAAGTATATAAGTTATATGGAAGATGATAAAGAATCCATGTGGTTGTGAAGGCCTTTGGGAGAACTTTATTTGGATGTTTCTCAGAGTATCATCCTTCATTGTGATAACCAAAGTTATATAGCTCTGGCAAAAAATCTAGTATAGCACCAAAAAACTAAACACATTGAATATCATGTGCATTTCATCTGAGATAAAGTCCTCATTGATGATATTAATCTGTAGTTCTATCCTATAGATGAACAAATGGAAAATATCTTCTTAAAACCACTTGGTGCTACCAAGTTTTGTTAGTTTTATGAAATATTGGGCCTCTCAGAGTTTTTATTGAGGGGGAGTGTGTATGACAATGCCACTTTCTAATGCCCATGTGTTTCTTCTCCTTATCTATACTACTTCTCATTGTAAAGCATTTTAATTTATGTGATTTAAGTAAACTTCATGTGGAAGTTTTACTTTTGTACCCTGATACATTAAAAAGCATAATTTGTAATGGAGGTCTTTATGTTATAAAAGAATCTAAATATGCTTAGTGATTATTTATGAGAAACTATGAGATGTAGTCTCAAGATCATGCTAGCCTAAACTTACTTTCAAGTATTTTATGTATTATAATTCCTTTTATTTCAAAAGGTGATGTTTGACATGATGAAGGTTTTTAAATCCTTTAATTATGTATATAGTGTAATTTATTTCTAAGGTGACTATGACATTTATCCCCACTTAGCATTAATGGGGAGTGTTAGAGCATTTAATCCTAAGTGGACTTATTGATCCTTAGCTTGGGTAAAGTTATTAAACAACAACAACAATAATAATAATAATAATATATTTATTAACACAAGGTAGAAACCTCATAAAAATAAATAATAAATTTATAATTATTTAATGAGTTACCAAAATTTAATTAAATGAATTTATTGAGATGGATGGACCCATTATTTTTACAATGTTCACCTCCATTGGAATTTCACTATAAAATAAGGTTTTACCTATATTGTTAATTTATTCAAATGTGAGATTATTTTGTCATATTCAACATATGAGTTTTGTAAAGGCCATTCTATGAATAAGTGAGAAGGTGGAAGAATTTGTATTGGGGTTATTATTGTTTTCTCAATTATTGAATATCACTCATGAGTTTTACCTCCTAGAGGTTTTCCCACTTTAAAATCTCTGTGTCATTTTTCTCATATGATTTACCTGTTCATTTACACTTCTATATCTCATCATGTGTATTGCTACATATATCTATACATGAAATCTTTCCCTTGTTATGGATTATTTTTTATGTTTGAAGTAAACCAACATAGTTTTGATTATTTTTTAGGGTGGTAAGTATTCCATCATAGTTATGATCTTATTTCATAGTGGGAGGTAATCCAACATAGTTATGCAACATATAATATTATTTATAATACATGGGTAATTCTATTTTTCCCATGGTTATATGTGGGAAAGCTCATAAGAAATAAGTGAGTGGCTCTCCAAGGGTCTCCCTCTCACTAAAGGGGAGAGAAGGCCTCTCTTTAGGTGTTTTTGGATAATTTTGAGATCCAATGTTGATCTCTTGGTACCTACTATTAAGTTTAAAATATTATCCTCTAGCAGTGACATGGCCAAGGGAGGTAGAATGGTCTGACTATGTATCGAAAGAATTAGAATGTGATGCAAATTAAAACTAGGTGTGGGTCATAATATAATGACTAACATCTTGAGAGGAATCAAAATTGATGGATGAGGAACTATACAAAAATGATATGGTTCTATCATAGTGTGATCAAAGAACATGATTCGAAGAGGCTTAGAAGTAATAAGAGTAATACCAAAACTATGAATTCCCCGCTATGATCAAATTTTAAGTTATTATTATGGTATTCATAGGAAAAATTATCATCGAGGGAAACTTATTATTTATTTAACATCTATGTCATGTAAAAATTAGGTAGACCAAATTAACCCTCTTGGGGTTTATACTTTTTAGACTCAGAGAAGTTATAAGTCCCTAGCCTTGTGGGTTAAATGAGAGGAAAGGTGGCATGTCATTTTCCAAGATATTGTTAATATTGATCATAAACATGGTATAGACTATTGGAATAATGACTATCTCTAATCTAGTGCTGTTTTTAGTTTTCAATTCTTCTTTTTCCTTTAGAGTGACCTTAAATAAGGCTTGAGGGATTTCTACCCATTTCTTTAGGATAACCACTTTGGGATTCATAGGATCTATAACATCCACAAATTATGGGGGTTTTGTGACCTCATTAGTGGGAAAGTGATAATCAATGTGAAATCATAGTTATTTAAGCATGGTCATTTGAAGCATGTCAAAAAAATTAGGATGCCTTGGTCTTGGAAAACCTTACCCAAATGGAGGAACCTATTTTTTTGGAATAAGGTTGAAGGGATGGCCTTCATCTTATGAATCTAGAGTCTTCCCAAGATCATGTTATAATTTTTGTCTTTGTCAATCATGTAATTTTTTTTAATACAATCTTGGGACCCAGAGTGACTTGAAGCACAATGGTTCATATTAAGGTGTACTTGAGACTACTATAGCCTTGTAGGGTATTTTGAGTTATGGAACAATTGGTTTCCACCTAACCAAGTTTTTATAAGAAATAAAAGTGGAAAATGTTCATTGCTACCCCATTTTCAACCATGGCTCTCTTTACATAGTTATTATAGATCCATACTTGAAAAAACAATGTTGTATCCCCCCTCTCAAATTTATAATCTAGAGGGAAACTACTAAGATCTAAGAAGTATCCATAATATCAATAAATTTTCCTAGGTGGAAATATATATAGATACAATTATTGATTTGGGATTAAGGTGAGGGATTTATACTAGATGAATGCCCCAATCTTAAAGCATCAAGCAATGCCAAATGATGGGCATGTGATTTCTTGAGCAAGTCAATGAAGGAAATGTGGGAGAATTATTTTTGAAGATCTAAGAATAAACTATAATTTTGCATAGGGTTAGGGATGGTCTCGATATATAAAATGTTCAAGGGGTGATAAATCATGGGATGATATTCCCTAGTGTGAGTAATTATATAAGCTTCCTATTTGACTTCCAACTCTAAAACCCATATCATTTTGGTCTTACCTTGGACTGGTAACTAGGGAGGGGCATCAGTATTGGAGGTTTAAAAAGTGGATGCATTATATTCATTAGTACATGATTTCATAGGCTGAATATTCTAAACCACTCTATTCTATAGGTTACCATGAGTTTGATTCAGGGCAATTCACTCTAAGTGGTTTGGAAAAGGGTGTTGGTAAATCTAGAGATTTAGGTTATGCAGTGTAATAAGACAATTCTAAAGGGCATGAGGGTTTGCACGTATATTCCATATGAGCTATCTAGCCTTAAATTAGATATGGATCCTACTATGGATTAGATAAGGTTAAGAATATATAAATTAATAAACATAAGGGTGATAAATAGATATATAATAGGCCAAGTTATTGTAAAACTTGGATAGAACATATATTAAATTTATTATATTAAGATATGATAAAAATGGAATGTATATCTATGTTATATATTAAAATTATAATGAAAACAAGATACTTAATTGGTTTTGATGCTAATATAGATCTAGATTGGGAATAGGTAGGAAATAGATTAGAAGAATGTTCTGGAATAGTCACCAAATTTTGGATTAAGTGCCCTATAATTACAGACACTTGGGTTAGCTTGGGATAATTACATTGACACTAGTGTCCAGATTGGATATAAGTGTCCAATATAAACTAACTAATAAAATAGGATACAACCACCTAAATGCTTATGGGTTCATTATCACCTTTGATCTAATCCATTCAAATTTGGGTCATTGATTATTTCTCCTTATCAAATGATAAAACCCTAGTTCTTCATCCTCATAGTGGAAATGGAAAAAATGGGTTAGTAGGAACATGGTGTTGAGATACCCCAAAGAAATCTCTAAAAAATAAACATTTCTTAAATAATCAATACTCTAAATAAGGCCTTAGAGCTATGTAGTTCTCCCCTACATGTTAGCTTTTGTGTGAATCATGAAATGTGTGATAATCAAGTACAATAGTGACATAGCTTGTAGCTTGGTGTATATATATATATATGGATGCTCCTTTAGTACTTCAGACCTATAGATATGTTTTCCCTATGATTCATATGGAAATAGGGGAAAACAAGGAAGTTTTTCTCATTTGAGTGCTTGATTGAATGCTTTTGGTAAGTTACCTAGTGAGTAGGTAAGAAGATCCTAGGTGAGGAAAGAATAATGGTTGATATTGTATTTATACCAATCCCATTTGATAATATCTCACATAATAACACTTAGGCTAACCATTATGATACAGTTCATTTTCAAATTATATGACTTTAGGGAACTATACACTTATGTCAGGCAAGGACACTTGCATCAACATAACTATTTGACTATGATGTAGGTGTCTTGGTAGTTGTAAAATAGGTATAGGTCTATAACTTTCATATATGGAAGATAAGTATGTTTCAACCTAGTAAAGATAGAAGGCATGGGTCATCAACATAAGATTTGTTAGATTAAGAGATAGGTGAAGGGGCACAAGAGAGAGCAGGTGTGAGACTTAAAGAAGGAGTTAAAGTCTATAACTAAGAGGAAAATATAAGTACTAAGTTTTCCAATTGTACAAGATTGCGGTGTTATATAATTCAAAAATAGTGTCTAAATTTCCCCCTTTAATATATTAATGAAATTATTAATTTAAAGGAAAGGAATGAATACCTGGGTGTTATAACAACCTTGACTTTGTTTATTTCCAATTTGAGTACTTTTTTGGTGACTAACCTAAAACCAAGTGCATGTTACATAACATAATCAATGTATATAATCTAAAATTTGAATATATTGAAATGTTTAAAATTGAAAGAGCAAGGTTTAGGAGTATACCTATGTATCGATGTTGGAAACTTGATTTGAATTATATATCATTATGAATCACTAAATTATAAAATTAGGAAAAATATATAAATATGGAAAGTGCATATATCTAAAGATATATAAATATATAGAGATATAGGAGGGTACATCCCCTCAACCTTAGAGAAAATATGAATTTCCACCTAGTAGTTGAGACTAGCTCAACCGTGTAACCCAATCACATTTATAACATAGTGAGTTTTAATGAACTAAGTCACCTCACAATATAAAATTGGTGAGGCTAGATGATAAAATAAATTCCAACCTAAAAACTTGAAATATTGAGTGATTTAATCATCTCAATAATACTAAAACTTAAACCAACTACTGCAGTAGATTGACTCAATGTAGCATGTAAAAGTCCAAACTAGTGTGTGGTGAAAATCCCTAATAGTGTTTAGAATATTAAACTAATTTTGATTTTGTAATAGTAGGTGCACATTTCATATCATATGCTCCTAATATATGTCTCATACTGAAACTATGTATAACAATGGTACCAATGTATAGGATTCTACCATAAATGTGCATTTGACTTATGTAACCATGTGCTTGACCAATTTGGAAATTTAAACAAGTGTGAGTAACATGTTACCATAAAATTACCCCACTGTATATGGAGAAAATAAAAAACTAATAATGTGGAGGACATGTTTCTAAAACATGCCCCCATTATAATCGAGGTATGTTGCATACTATGTAAGTGTGGAGAACATGTTTCCAAAACATGCCCCCTCTAAATGTGAGAATATGAACATGTGTAAAACATGCATATTACATGTCCCCACTGAAAATGAAACTATGAATTTGTGGAATCCATGAATCTATGATATTCCCCCATTGATATATCACCTTTTAAGGTGAGGGAAAATAGAAACTGATAGTTATCTCACCTCAAAAGGATAAGATAACCATATAACTATAAATGTGACATTAAAGAACATAGAATGTGATCACATTAAGGCATAAGATACATGATAAATATCATGTAAATTTTTTTTAGTAACATTAAAATCTCAACAAGCAACCAAGCACAAACATAAGAACACTCAAAAACAAGTAAAAAATGAATGGTCCAAAGAGAAAAATAAGGGGCATGTTCAAATTCCACACAATCAAATGGACATGACTTAGTCAAATATCCATAAAATCAAAAATGACATATTTATAAGTCCATGCAACAATAAATGACATATTCAAATGTCAAAGAGGAAAACAAAGGCATGAGGGCTACAAAAAATGGAGCATATTCAAATCCTCAATATATGATACAGTAACAAGGTAAAATACTCAAAGAAGTGCATAAAGGAAATCAAAAAAAACTAACATAAATATATCATAGTATCCCATTGATCCAATGTTTTAGTAAAAAAAACTAATCACATAGCATATCAAGTACACTGTAAAATATATAATCATGGATAAAGGCAAGTGTAAGTAGATATATGAGATCAAACATGATAATGTAAAATGACCATAAAATAACATAACCTGGAAGTGTAGTGAGCATATAAGGTGGATTCCCCCAATGTTATAGTGACATGAGAGGAGGGAAGGTCTAACATACATAGGTGCATAGATCATGTAAATGTGTATCCCTGTATCACACTAAAATAGAAGCATGAAATGCATGTGTATGTGAAAGTAGTTAATATGTTATCCATCAACATGGAACTAAAACATAGATGCCAAGGAGCTAATTGAACATGTAGATGCCAAAATTATTTTTTGGTTTTTTATTTTTATTTTATTTTTTTGGTATTTATATAATATATCAAGAGATTACCCTATGATCTCATCTAATATATGATCATAGATATCTCCCCACTCAGTACCTAGTGCCAGAAAATGGTGGTATTGCCAAGGAACATATATAGGTGTAATATATGTTAGTATATTATCAATTATTCTCTATACATGTATAATGAGACTCTATGGTCATGAAGAAATAATAGGATTAATAGGATTAGGGGATCATAAAAGCCATCATTGAGTGTTATGCAGTTTCTTTGAAATAAAAATAATATGAACATGTGTAGGTGCTCTAGATATCTGAATATGGTGTGTATTAGATAAATATTCAACGAAACCCACTATGGATATTTGATGTAATGGTATCTAAAGTAATAGATACCTAGTAAATGGAATTTTCTATTGCTTAGTATTTTATAGTGGATTAGCCTTAGTAGGCTTGATAACTAACTGCCTAGATATAAATTTATCTTATTTAAGAGGATACTCATATGGAAATCTAAAAATTATAGTTTTTGATTATGATTAGTTGGAAAAAATGTCCTAGACCCATACAAATGGTAGATTAGAATAGAATTACAATAAAACAAAACCTTGATAATAACCCTTTAAGGGCCAGGGTACCATTTGAGAAAGTATCAACTAACCATTTGCAAAAAACAAACCCAAAAAGAACCCCCCATAATGACATTATGAAACTTAATCTCCTTAATAATAACCCCAAAAGGGATAGGGAGCCAAGACCAAAAAACATAGCAACATAATACATGACATAATAACATTTTAACTATCCTTACTGACAATAACTGAATGGCTAGGATCATCAAAATCAAATAGTCATAACACATCAAGAACATAACTTCAATAAAAAACACAATAGTAAAACTAAAACTTTGGAGTATTCCAATCATTTTTAATTTCATCCACACCTCCTCCTAAGAAGATGAATTTCTTTCAGTCTTTTGTCTTTTTTTCTTTTTCATAGCCTTCATCCTACAGATGTTTCTATTTCTCCAGTTGGGTTTTGATTTTATTGACCTCATTAGTAGTGTTAGTCATAATCCCATTAGTGAATTTAGCTAGATCCTTAAGGCCTTTCTCCAAATTCCCAATTTTGATTTCAAACATTTGACACATTTCAAACATGTTACTCTCTCTTGGCAAGTGGAACAATTAATCCTTTTGTTAAAAAAATTCTTCCATTTTAAGAAGTCTATTTGACAAATCCTAAAGGTTAGGTTTGCTATGATGACTAACAATTTTTTCAAAATTATTTAACTGAGTTTTAAAATCCCCAATGTCTATCTAGATATCTTCAAAATAGTTTTCCCAGAAAGGATTCCCCCCAAAGTCCTCATTCCCATGAAACTAGTTATGTTTATCAATCTTAAATTCCCTTTCCTCACCTTGTTCATCACATTGGTTTTCTTCCTCATAACCCTCATAATAAATTTCTTGATCCTTTTTAGTCTCTAAGATTTGACCCACTCCATCAGCATTTTCTATATTTTCCTTAGATGGGGAATCAAAATTAATATCCTCAATTAAAACATCATTGCTCTATTTGTGTTTACTTTTGCTACTAGTAGTCTTTTGCAAATTAGTCTTAACTAATCTTGTAGATCTCCTCTTAGAAGGAACATTAGTATGCATAGGGTTATCTTCATTGTCATCAAACCTAATATCTAGATTTACCTTTTTTACATCAGATTTGATGGCGATAACTTTAGGCTTTTTACCAATAGGGGATTACACACTCTGCTCTTTCAAGCACAACAAAATATTTTCCAGAGAATCATTAACCTCAGTCACAGACTTTTTATTTGGATGGATTTATGGAGTAACCAAGATAGGGTTATAACCAAGGTCTTTTCTTGTATAGGTTTGAGGAACTTTCTTTTTTGTCTCCTTAACCTTGTGGGAAATATTAGATTTACCAGTAGAAGAGCTACTAATAGTGTTTACAAGTTTAGTCTTTCCCTTATGTAACCTAATTTTATTATGCACATCCCTACATTTTTCTCATGAAATATGAGTGTTTAACATAACATTAAATTCATATAAAACCAACATTAATCCTTGGTGAAGAGAGGGATTAGCTCCCTTAATAATGCTTCTTTGAAGGGAAGATAAAATAAAAAAGTGAAAGATTATAAAATCACCATGTCAAAGATGATCAATCAGGGGAAAGTGATAGCTATGAATAGTCTTAAACCTTCCATTTAGAGTGAAATATTTTATCAGATGGTAAGAAACCATGCCCCAAGGTGCAGGTAGTTCCATTCTGTGGTACCCATTTTGATGTCTGGTCAATGTTTCATCATCCTCTAGAAATATGTCCATGAAGTCCTTATAATCCCCATTTGCCACTTTTTGTACCTTTCTACCATCCAATTATAGGACCATGGTTTCCACAATTAATTCCTCTATGACTTTAAATGATATCCCACTTATAGTCACCTCTCGATTTATCTAAGAGTTAACAAATTTCTCAAAAATAGCCTCATCAAAACCCTACATAAATTTGACATAGTTACTAAGGCCTCCTTCTTTAAAGATACCCCACACCTAAGAATTATTCTTTAGACTTGCACTTGAATTAGGTTCCACCCATATCAATTGATCCCTCATATTGTAATAAAAAACAATAGGAATAAGAGACCTCTGTAACCCTTAAATAGCACAAAGTTTGTTATAGCAATAAGCATCTTTTAAACACATGATCATAAAATTTCAAGTGTTGAGAATGAAAACACAATGAGATTAGGTGTCATCATTAATATTTATGGAAAGGACCCTGTTCACACAAAGGGTGGAATGATTTTTCATAATAGTTGTTTTTTAAACTATCCTTGAGCTATCTCTTCACAATAGTTCAAAGATTTGAATTAGTCATCATAATAATATGATGACTAAGCAAAAATAAATCAATCATGGGAAATAATGTTTTGAAGTCTATGAAAATAATCATCAAGCAAGGAAAAGGATCCCTTATCAAAACAAATAGTGACATGGTAAACTTTCATCATTTGCATCATTAAAAATAATATTTTTTATTCCTTGTGGTAATTCATCAACCAAGGTAGTAGACCAATTACCATTAATATTAAGACCAAGGTTGGTTATTTTATTTGTAACATGGTTTCCTTCTCTATACACATGCCGTATTTTAATATTAGGAACAGAAATAGAATTTTTTATATCTTTAATGTAGTCCCTGAGCTCTCAAGGAATATTCAAAGATCTAGTGACCATATCAAGCACCACCTTAGAGTCACCTTCCACTTCCACTTGATTAAAACCATAGGATTGAATTTTGTGGAGACCCCACTACAAAGTGTAAGTTTTACCAAAGTTATTAGAAGCCCTTCCTATAGGTTTAGAATAATACTCAATAATTTTAACTTTTTCATTTATTATAATTCCTCCCATAGAGGAGGACCCTAGATTACCTTTTGAGCATCCATCAAAATTGATTTTAACCTAACCAATTTGGGGACATATCCATCTAGTTTGCTTCCTTATGTAGTCTTTTTTATAATCCATGTCATTAAGATTACAAGTGATGTTTTAATTTTTATAAATTCTTAATTCCTAGTTAGTAGGAGGAGACTTAGACTTTATTATCTTAGCCACACAAATGTTTTCCTAAATAGCACAACCAATAGAGTGTATGAGCTGATCAATACCTATCATAGAATTTTTAAAGATAATGTTATTCTTTTCCTTTGAAATCCCCTAGAAAACATGCAAAGGAGTCTGAATCCACAATTTTATGAGAATAGGGTGAAAAAAGGAGGAGCTATAAACCAAAGAGGGAGAAAGGTTTCAATTCCTTTAGGCATGACCCATGTTATCTCTAAATTTTGAAGAATTTATCCCCAGATATTTCTAGTAAAAGAGCAATGTAGCAACAAATGGTTTATACTTTCTTCATCTTGACAACAAAGATAGCATCTATTGAGAAAGTGAAAATCTCTCTTTTACAAATTATCTAAGGTTAATATCTTATAATGGTTTGTTATCTACCAAAAAATGTTAATTTTAGGAATAAATATATGGCTCCAAACTAGTATCCATTCCTTGTTGTTTTTAGGAATAACAAATAATAAGGAGTATGCAATTGCTATAGTGAAGGTTCTTGAAACATGAGGTTTCCAAATCAATTCATCTTGTCTATTTTTCTTGAATAAATGACAATCTCCCAAGTATCCCTAGAATTGACTAATAATATTGCTTAGACCATGACTATTTAAAAAGATATTAAAGTCCTTCCAATGTGGTATCCCATTCTGAAATGAGACATACCCATCTAGTGTATCCCCAAAGATCCTTAGATAATTATTTTTTAGGACAAAAAATATAAGATGGCCTGAGAGTGGATGATTGTGCTTCTACACATCTTCCCAGAAAATTAATCAACTGACCACTGCCAACTCTCCATATTATCCCCATAAATAGAACTCTTCTAATTTTGAGCACCCCATTCCAAATGATAGACCTTGTAGGAAAAAGAATATTGTGAGTTAAATTTTGAATCTCATTACCATCAAATAATTATCTCTGAATATATGAAGCTAATTTTTCTCCTCTTTCATAATGTACCATCCAAATTTTGCCATAATAGCTTTATTGAAATCTCTAATATTTATTATGCCTAATCCACCCTTCTCTTTGGTTATAAAAATAGTGTCCTAATTAATAATATCCACCTCTTTCTTTCCTCAACTCCAAACCATAAAATTATTTTTTGAATTTGTTCTATTTTGTTAGCTATAAAGGCTAGGATATTAAAAAGTGAATGGTAATAAATAGAAATATTCTGAAGTAAAGATTTTAGGAGCTGATACTTTACTACTTGGATTAATAACTTGCCTTTATAACTATATAAATTATTTTGGACTCTTTATAGCATTCTAAACTAGTAGGCATCTAAAAATTATAATTACTTGATTGATGTAAATGTATTTAACACACCCATACACTGTAAAAGGTATCACTTGAAGAGTATGTATCCAAGGGTATCCCAGTAACATATCAAATATATTCATGGAAAGTATAATTGAAATGTAGTAACCATATATATGGGCCCCACTTGTGAAGACAAGTTAATCTTACCAATAACTTACTATGAGGTCCAATGAATTCTCTAAATGATATTATAGAATGGTGTAAATCTTGATGAGTTTAATCCAAGTGTGTAAGTAATTTCATGGTATAAATGTTATCACTTGCACCATTATCAATCATAACATTTCATATAAGTTGTTTATCAAGGTATGCTCAAATGAACAAATAATGACTATGTGAATGATCATCCTTAATCTCACTATCATCGAAGGCAATAATATGTCTTTGAACCATAGAATGTATATGCCATGTATAAGTACCAATAATCACATCTAATGGGTTCTCATAATGTGATAGATGAGGATGTGCATTGTATACCATTTGCACTTCTAGTTCTTTCTTAGAATGGTGTTACAAAGGATTGTTAAATATCTCTTGTTTCTAGTGATCATTAGGTTGTGAAACTAATTCCTTTGGAAGATCATCAAGTTTAATTCTTTGGTCATCAATAAGGTCATAGATATTATGCTTCATGGTAAAACATATGTTTATAGAATGCCATGGTTCTTAGTGATAATCACAATAAGTATTCACATCATATCCTTTGGGTAGGATGACTCATATCATCCTCTACAAGATGAGGGATATATAAGATGACACTCTACTAAATGTGAGAGTAATGAAGTAGGATACCCAGGCAAGCATGTAAATTATCTCCTTACTATTTTGGATAAGACAAGTTGATTAAGCTACCGAGAAATTATATTAATTGTGGTGGTTGTTTCCTTTTAAGGCTTAGGAGGTTTTACCTTATATCTTGGTTTGATTGTAAAATTGATATTATAAGTAGATGTAGTTAGTGTGTTTGATACATAATTATTTTAATTAAATGAGATAGTTTTCATTTCACAATCTCAAACAACATGGAATTATTCATCAAAGGATTTAAATTTTTTGAAAAGGATGGACTCATGCATAGGAGAAAGTAGACTTTATTTTAAGATGTTTTGAAGTTCTTTATCTACCATATGATTGTTCATTTTAACCAACATTATTTTGTACCTCAAGACATATTCATCGATAGGTTCATTGGTTCCTTATTTGATTTTTGTAATTTGGAAATAGAAAACCTTTTAGATAATGTTAATAGAGAATTTTTGTAAGAATTGATCTTCAAGAGGTTTATATAGATGATATTTATCTATTATATAATTAATTAGTCTTGTTCACTTGGAAAACTTATACCTTGACTATTCCTCTCAATTTTAAATCTTTTCCACTTTTAGAATTCATGTATTTGCTCTATATTATGCCTATGGGCCTATTTATTGGTCTAATTAGTCTTATGTTGATGACCCAAACCTTATATATTCCTATAATTATTAAAATATGATTATATTATTCCATATAAAAATTGATCTTGTACCTATTTTCTAACTTTGAGGACATAAGTGTTAGTCCTAGACCCTTGTGTCGATGCTAGTGTCCTACCCTGATGTAGGTGTCCAATGCCCTAAATTCATCTAATTTTCAAATGAAACATATCCTAATGGTCAGCCTAAGTGATTTAATATGATATATTCTCTAAGAAGATGGGTATAAATTTAAGATTGACCCTCATTCATTCTAAACCTAGAAAATACCTAAAGAGAACGAGACAACTTATCAAAAGCATTATATCAAGCATTCAATAAAGAAAATCTCCATATTTTATCCTATTTCCATATTAGTCATAGGGACATCACATAAATAGGTCTAAAGTCCTGAATGAATAACCTAAGATCTATATTTGATAAGTTAAAAGCTAGGTCACAATTGTACTTATCACATATTTTTGGATTCACACATAAGACAACATGTAAGGGAGAACTAAATTAGTCTAAAGACCTCTTTGGAGTATTGTCTATGTAGGTAGAAATGATTAATAGAGAGGTCTATAGGGTTGGATCAACACCATGAGCCCACTAACCCATTTTACCAAGCTCATCATGAAGATGAAGAATTAGTGTATTAAAATTCGATGAGTGACAACTCATGACCTAGATCTAAATGTACCAAAGTGAAGGTGTAGACAAAATTAGAATCATCTAGGTGGTTGCATATTTTTCTAATATGTATTCTATACATGACATTCATTTGGTTTAAATAGTATCATCAATACTAATGTATAAGGATAATGTTAGTGTCTATGGTTCTAGAGGCACATAATATATAATTTGGAGACTATTCTGGAATCCTCTACTAGTTTGTTTCACGAATGTTCTAGATCCAATACTATGTTAACATTAGAACCAACTAAGTATATTGTTTCTTTGTTATTTTCATATGAAGCATAGTTTTACTTTCTAATTTTAGCATATCCCAATTTAATAAATTCAATATAGGTTTTATATGATTTTAGCATTAAATTGTCCTACTATAGAGATAGTTTATAACCATTGTTCCATAGGCTATCTCTATCCCTTTTAACCCTACATTAAATAATCTATAATTTAAAGGTTAAACATTTAGTGAGCCTAATTCTTATGAATGTAATTTTTTTATTCCTAGTGTTTTTAGTTAGCTAGGGTGTATTATTCCTACACTTTTTTATTTCCTACTTATATTATTTTTCATGTAACCTAGGAATATCCATAAATTAGGATGCCTCAAATATATATATGTTAATCATGTCGTCATAGTTGAGGTTATTTCATATGAGTATCCTTTACCTATCCCATAAGAAGTTAAGTCATAGTTATTAGTTATATATCTATGCATAGTTCTTATTAGTACACCATAGAGTTTAGTGGATCTATCAGTGCAGGTGAGGTCTACTCATATAGTGTTATCACATACACATAATCTTCCATGGAGACCATTATTAGAGATTCCCATATGTTATAGACTCTATAGGGCCCCCCTCTACTCCTTTTCTTTACATATCAATATTATTGAGTTCTCAGATTTCTCATCATAGGGAACCTATACCAGCTACAACATATTCTACCATATGGTCCCTAAGACCCTTATAGTTCACAAGACACCACAATCAATTTCATGGATTCCTAACACTATTTCATAGGTAGTGCCAACTATAGATCACTCTATACTATAGGTTTTTGGACCTCAATTACCTTTTAATATAACACACATGATCATTGTTCCTTTATTTGGCATATGCCACATTGATAGTGAGTCTTCCATGAGACTCATCAGTTAGTATTGTTCCTCCCTTATTGTACATACTTTCCTTATTTCTTACTCCTTGTATAAATTTTCATTTTCGTGTTGCTTGTACATAACTTATATCAATAAAACACAAAAGCATTCAAATATTTACTTAGAAAACATAAATTATAGATTAAATACATTTCTATGTTTACATTTATTATATTCTCTAGACATTACATATGCTATCTATCTTAGTATAGTCACTTTTATCATACATAAATGATTCACTTGTTATTTTTGAGTGCATATAGATTACTAACTACAAGACTCAAGTCCACTACATTGATCCATATTTAATATTATCCACCAATTGGGGACATATGGATAGATACATGGGTTCTTCACTTGACAAATTCATCCATTTGGGGGCATCCTATACATAGTTTTTATTTATAGGTTATATCTTTCTAAACTCTAGATCATATATTTATCATTGTTATATCTTGATATTGATCATCCTACACCCATTCAAATTTTTTAACTGACTACTACTACTTTCTTCTCAACATTATGTAAATCTTAGTTGTTATACAAATTTGTACCACATGTTCATCCATACTTTCATTATAGCTTTCCTACTTTATACTTGATTGTATCTCTATGCTTCTTCTATTTGAGGAAATTTGAATATGGTATTGCTTTGTGACTCTATGCCACTTCTTTTTTTTATATGTATGTTTTATACATGTGCCCATGTCCTTGTGTATGCCATCTTGATTTTGTATGCATACATTTAAACAATTCCTTCCATGTGGATCTAAGCCAACTTGTTTATTGTTTACGTATGTGTACATCTAAACATGTCCTTGATTTCTTAGATTTAGTGACATGTGAACATGTCCCTTGTAATATAGCCCTTGAACTACTTTGTGTGCCTCATGTGTGTTATATGTATGATTTATTGTATGTCTCATGGCTATGACACTTTTCTTTTGCTTGTTAAATACTCTAGTTTTATATATCATGAGGGACCTCATGCATTTCCCATACCTAATTGGGTGTCATGATGAACATAATGACCCATACCCATAGGTAGCTACTCAATTATTACTCAAATTTGTTATTCATATATATTGCTATAGCTATCTTGACAACTTTTTGAGTGCTAGACCTAATACACATCACACACTTTAAACTTATGCTCAAATTATCTTACATTATGATGTTACGTATGCACATTATATTATTTTATTACATAGATATCATATATGCTTTGACTAACACACATTTTTAAAACTTTTTTATTTTAAGGACAATTCTTGCACAAATATAACTCCCCTAAAAAGAGGAGGCATTCACAAGGGTTTGTCATAGAGATCAAGCTATCTGAATGCACTTATATTAAAATATTTAGCATACATGATTTGAACATATAAATCAGATTTTGGAAAACATAATGGGAAATAGTGACATAGAGATCACTTATAGTGGTACAAAAATCAAAATAGTTACATATTAGCACCCAAATTGGGAAATTATCACCACATGGTGATACTATTTAAAATATGGTGCCCCTATCCAATATCCTCAATTTCAAAAAATTATAGATTATTTAGAAAATTATAGTAGGTACAGTTTAGGTTTGTATAGGTTTAGTTATATATTTTTGGTTTTGGATTAGTTAGCCTAGATTCATATAAATTTTCTCAAATTGGGGAAATCATGTATGAAATGATAATTCCCATTTCAGTTTAGATACTCAAATACAAATTATTACAATTCAATCTAGAATCTATATGCTCAGATATCAAATTTGGGGGCATATGCATGACACATTCTTTCTATATACCCACTTATACACCAATTGATCAGATGGAATGATAACATCCATGCAATTATATATGATTTACACATTAGACACCATATTATAGGTTACATACTATATTCATTCCTTAGTCCATCTATAATGGTTGGTATTCTTGAGTGGCATAGAGCTGCTTACTATTCCTAAGTGGTCACAAAGCCAACACATCTTTGGTTACATAACTCTAGTTACATCATGTAGTTTTAGTTTTAGATGCATATTTTAAACATGGGTAGGTAATGATGGAGTCATAGTCTACTTGAGTTCTTGAAACACCTACATGAAAGGGTTGGACACATCATCAGTCCAATCCAAGTTATTCACATGTCATGATCCACTAAGTAGGGGTGGGAAATGATGGATTCAAAATTGGATTAATTTATTGATCCAACCACACATGGGGGTTAAACAAGCCATCAAATCAATGAAAAATATTCAATAATTGATCACTATTTACACATATAGGTTGTCACCAAGTTTATGCATTATTTCACATACATAGTGAGGTGTATTCATTCCCTTTTTCTCCCTTATCTCTTTCCTCAATTTTATCTCTTTACTTATTTTTGAATTTACTTTTGATATCTCTTAAGTAAGGATTGATCTATGCATGTTTCATTTAAAAGACAAGTAATGGAGCATGCTTCACATACTTAGATCCAGATTCATGGGCTTTACCTCTTAGGTAAGTCTAGGTATGCTTATTTTTCCTTTATCACAGTCATTTTTATTTTCTACATTTATAGAATAAATTGGGGGGGGGGGCATATGTAAACACCTAAAAATGACACTTGAGTGTTGAGAGTAATACTTGAGACCACCCATCCCTATATTATCTCTGGACCTATCTTAGGGCCTACATAAACAATTATATATCCTTAGTGTGGGCCATAGGCATCCATAAACATCCCTAAATTAGTATTAATCCCTCATTTTGACAACTTGGCCCTTAGTTCCTCACATTCTACCACTTAGACACTAGTTCCATAATAGGGACAGTAGTTCCCCATGATGATAATGTCCTAGTTTTGGTGCTATTATCAATTTCCCTCCTTTTTCTTCCAATAGATATCTTTTCAAATCAAATACTACTTAGGGTCATCTTAAACCTATTTTAAGACCCACACAAGCACCAAAATAGTATATATACATGAATTATATCCCTCTAACCACTAAATGGAAATAAAATGCAAATTACACAAAAAAACTTAGAATAAGTTATGCATATTCAAGGTTATCAATGCTTATTATACCTTACTTTTACATTCAACCATTTAAAACATTCCTAATCTCATATTACTCAAGTTTAAAACCTCAATCACATTCAAAGAATTCAAGCCAATGTTCATACTAGCTTCACTTACAATTACACCGGCACTTAGGTGGGGATAATTACATTGGGCTTGATCCCTCTTTAAAAGTATTGGTATGTAGACAAGTCTCATTAGACAAGTCATAGAGATCAAGCTATCTGAATGCACTTATATTAAAATATTTAGCATACATGATTTGAACATATAAATCAGATTTTGGAAAACATAATGGGAAATAGTGACATAGAGATCACTTATAGTGGTACAAAAATCAAAATAGTTACATATTAGCACCCAAATTGGGAAATTATCACCACATGGTGATACTATTTAAAATATGGTGCCCCTATCCAATATCCTCAATTTCAAAAAATTATAGATTATTTAGAAAATTATAGTAGGTACAGTTTAGGTTTGTATAGGTTTAGTTATATATTTTTGGTTTTGGATTAGTTAGCCTAGATTCATATAAATTTTCTCAAATTGGGGAAATCATGTATGAAATGATAATTCCCATTTCAGTTTAGATACTCAAATACAAATTATTACAATTCAATCTAGAATCTATATGCTCAGATATCAAATTTGGGGGCATATGCATGACACATTCTTTCTATATACCCACTTATACACCAATTGATCAGATGGAATGATAACATCCATGCAATTATATATGATTTACACATTAGACACCATATTATAGGTTACATACTATATTCATTCCTTAGTCCATCTATAATGGTTGGTATTCTTGAGTGGCATAGAGCTGCTTACTATTCCTAAGTGGTCACAAAGCCAACACATCTTTGGTTACATAACTCTAGTTACATCATGTAGTTTTAGTTTTAGATGCATATTTTAAACATGGGTAGGTAATGATGGAGTCATAGTCTACTTGAGTTCTTGAAACACCTACATGAAAGGGTTGGACACATCATCAGTCCAATCCAAGTTATTCACATGTCATGATCCACTAAGTAGGGGTGGGAAATGATGGATTCAAAATTGGATTAATTTATTGATCCAACCACACATGGGGGTTAAACAAGCCATCAAATCAATGAAAAATATTCAATAATTGATCACTATTTACACATATAGGTTGTCACCAAGTTTATGCATTATTTCACATACATAGTGAGGTGTATTCATTCCCTTTTTCTCCCTTATCTCTTTCCTCAATTTTATCTCTTTACTTATTTTTGAATTTACTTTTGATATCTCTTAAGTAAGGATTGATCTATGCATGTTTCATTTAAAAGACAAGTAATGGAGCATGCTTCACATACTTAGATCCAGATTCATGGGCTTTACCTCTTAGGTAAGTCTAGGTATGCTTATTTTTCCTTTATCACAGTCATTTTTATTTTCTACATTTATAGAATAAATTGGGGGGGGGGGGCATATGTAAACACCTAAAAATGACACTTGAGTGTTGAGAGTAATACTTGAGACCACCCATCCCTATATTATCTCTGGACCTATCTTAGGGCCTACATAAACAATTATATATCCTTAGTGTGGGCCATAGGCATCCATAAACATCCCTAAATTAGTATTAATCCCTCATTTTGACAACTTGGCCCTTAGTTCCTCACATTCTACCACTTAGACACTAGTTCCATAATAGGGACAGTAGTTCCCCATGATGATAATGTCCTAGTTTTGGTGCTATTATCAATTTCCCTCCTTTTTCTTCCAATAGATATCTTTTCAAATCAAATACTACTTAGGGTCATCTTAAACCTATTTTAAGACCCACACAAGCACCAAAATAGTATATATACATGAATTATATCCCTCTAACCACTAAATGGAAATAAAATGCAAATTACACAAAAAAACTTAGAATAAGTTATGCATATTCAAGGTTATCAATGCTTATTATACCTTACTTTTACATTCAACCATTTAAAACATTCCTAATCTCATATTACTCAAGTTTAAAACCTCAATCACATTCAAGGAATTCAAGCCAATGTTCATACTAGCTTCACTTACAATTACACCGGCACTTAGGTGGGGATAATTACATTGGGCTTGATCCCTCTTTAAAAGTATTGGTATGTAGACAAGTCTCATTATAACATGGTGTTGAGGATGTCTAGCCTACCCCACTAACAACACACTTTACTACTTATGTCAATTGTATGCCTTAGAAACATGAAGGATTAGGGTTTTCACATAAAATTAGTTAAAATAGGTCATCTGTAGAGATCCAAAACTCATTCATATAGGAATGGGCTTAGAAGACCTAAATACATGTACACCTATAAGCTCAAAATAGTTTTACATAGAGGACACTATTGCTAAAATAAGAACACTAGTGCCACATGGAACTAGTATCCAATTAGGGTGTTACTATCTAGGAAGGGTTTTAACACTTGGGTCTTATTTGTGATACTTAAATCAGTGTCTATCTAACTTTGTGGCCTCTAGATTATCTATATTATTATATTTCTAGTTAATTACTTGTTAACATAATTTATTGTTATTTTTAGAAAGGTCAAACTAGGTCAATTCTATTACAAATTAGTGGTTATATTTATTGCATATTTATACCCTAATTTTCTATACTTAGACTCTTTAACAACCTAGGGATTAAACTCCATAAACCTAAAAATTTAAAATAAATTACATGGTTTCAAATTTAAATGGGTCACTAAGGGAATATTTGATGATGGGAGAAACATAAAAGACCCATTATACACAAATAATTCTAAGTTATTACATTTACCCAACATAAACTAGTAATATAAAGAGATGGTTGAATTGTATGCATGCACCCAATAAGCCTTGTATAGATCAAGTAAATGGTTTTATAATAAGTATTTTCATTCATATATCCAATAAATTTTAAGCAAACAATTACAATATCTCTAAAACCACATAGTTCTAATACTCATTCACATCTTTCATAATCAATTATAACATTAGAAAGTGGGGAAATGAAGAATATCCTGATCAAGTAAAAATTATGGAAAATAATAGTGGGAGAGGATTCTAATTAAGAGTTAAATTCCCATTTAATATACCTATTATTATTCCCACATAGCCAATTGAATGTATTTCTTATCATGATCTTGATTCCTCTATGCTTATCATAACACAACTTCATAATTTATAGCACTAAATTATGACTTATTAAAGTCCCCCATATCCCTACCCCACTTAGTGAAAATAATCCATCATATTAAATTATTTTACATCCTCAAATTTTATCTTCACCACCAAAGTAACCCACTCCTCTTGAGGAAACTCCTTTTAGTTTTGATACTTAATTTTTTGGTTCTTCTGGTGATACATTATTTTACTAGATCCATCAACCTTTGAATAAAAATAAAATCTATATTAATGTTGTTACACATAAATTTAATGTGATAGTAGATATATTATATGTCCCACCTCCAAATAAAGAAAATATCACCTTGAGATTGGTCTTAGAGTATTTTGGAACATAATTTGTAGAGATATCACAATCACTTACTAACAATAACAAATAGGACATGACCTTGGAAGACCACATATTGAATAAAATCTTTATGGGAGAGAAAAGTCATGAAAAAAATCTTAAAATTTTCAAATAATTTTTTAACATATTTTTTTAAGTGTATAGAAGAAATAAAGTTAACACAAGAGTAACTTGAAGAACAAGTCTGCACACTAATTGCATACATCATATCTTTCTTAAACATGAATGATACTCTTTTGCTTCTCTCCCAAATTTACTCCCTATTAAAGGTATCAACAAATAAAGCATAACTAATATAAAAAAATAATATCTATGGAAAAGTGATGGAAACATGTGTGGAACATCTACTAATGAATGAACTAAATTTCATTAGTGAGAGTAGAAAATCCTTTGAGATATTGAAAGGTAAACAAGCCAAGGTCATTAAATAAATATAAACTATTAAGAAAGAATTGGAAACATATATAGGTTTAATCAAAAATTTAAAGGATATGGCCTAGGTTAATGAGAAGTTATTAATGTTAGAGAATGTTTTTAGATAAGTTGAAGATAATGCCTCCTATCAATGGTCACAAAGTATCAAATATAAAATTTTGGATAATTAAGATGCTCTTGAAGATTCTTGATTTTTAGAAAATGAAATGCGATGTCATTAAATTAGAAATAAATATAAATATTTGGTCAAATCACTATGATATTGTGAAAGAAGACTCTGCACCATACATAGTCACTAATTTAAAAGAATATTTTCAAAAAAATTCAAAGGAAGAATTGTTTGGAATAAATAATTTCACTATCAAAGTAATGAACAAATTGAATGACATTAAAATTTTATTATGTGAATTAAACAAGTGTTCTCAATTTATTTATAGGGATTGATGAGATGGAAGATGCATGGAAATATGGTTGGTATTCCTTTCAAACAATATCATTCCAAAAATTGATGGTGTAGTCATTGTTATTACCAAATTTAGGGCTACTAGATTGAATAAATCACAAGATGGAGATACAAGCATTGCTAGACAAATAATTTAGGAGGACATGCAAAGCAAACAATATATTATACGTTGAACTTTGTAGATTTTCCTATTTTCTTATATTTATTTGTTGCACTTTTTATAATTTTATTTCATTGACAATGTATTAATTAATTAACTTTATAATGTGATAAATGGTAAGAAATTAATGTAAAAATATAATATTTACCTTAGGAATTTATTTATGAATTAATTATGTCTTCCTATTCATTATAAAGAAGAGTGACATTCATTGTAAATGGAATTTTTTACACTTCAAGAATTTTTTTATAGAAATGAAGATATGAAGAAGATTTTTTTTATTTGTTATGAAAAACAAATATATTTTGAAGGACTTTGTGTCTCATTATTTCTTTGTATAAATATGCATTATTGCTATGTTTAATGTGTATATTTTCTTGTCTTTATTAATACTAATGAATGTAATGTTAAACTATCAATGTTCATATAAGTTATTTTATTTCATGAAAAATGAAATTTGATTTTTCTTTTTTATGTAAATACTCATATCTTCCTTTATTTCACAACATTCTTGCTCCCACCTTTCTTTTAGTTTTAAATGTAAAACCCTCATAATAAATTTTACCTGTGTAGATTATATATATTCATTTTCAAAATTTTATCTTTATTTCAATAAAGGGAACTTCCATATATAATATAGGATGTAATGATTTTCCCCTTCACTGTTGACAAATCCATCCTTTTACCTTAGTGTAAAATAATTTCCTTTGGTAGGTTTCCTATTAAGGAGAACCCAAATGGTATATTTGAATGAAGCTCAAACATTAGATATATAAGTTTAGGATGTTATAATCATAGAAATAGTGATAAAAATATAATATATACTAAATATATATCAAACTTTAGATCAAAATTCCATCGAGTTACTAATTTATAATATGGCTAATGATATACTAGCCCTAAAGAAACAAATGCCTCAAAAGGCATAAACTCCTTCATAGCAGGATGTACCAAGGATAATTTATTCTCCAATAAATGGGAATTATCCTTATCTCCTCGCACTTAAATTTAAATTTTTAATTGAGACTCTCCAGTTGTAACTACTCTTGGTAACACAATGTTTGAGTCTTGCAATGTGAATGAATATGATTAAGCTATAGTAGAAAATAAAAGACTTGGTATTTTAAAGATTGAAGTTGAATAAATTTGTCGAGAATTTATAATTGGGTATTTTTAATATGTGATAGACTATGATGAACATGATGATGTAGTTGAGGTAATGAAAATTTGTGCCTTTGTTTTCTTCATTAGATTGTAGAATAAAAAAATAAAAGGGAAAAAAGCTAAGAGACCTAATGAGAAAGAAAAGGCTATGAGTAAGTAAGTCTTTAAAATGTCTCCCACAAAAAATATTCTTCATAGATCTTCTAATTTTACTAATTATTATAAATACAAGTATTCAAAATTAAATGTAAGTACTTCAACTCCATATCATAATACAAGTTATCAAAAGTTTAGTCCCTTACCAAAAAAATAACCTATATATATATATATATATATATATATATATATATATATATATATATATATATATATATATATATATATATATATATCATGATAATATAAATATTGAGGCCTCAACCTCTAAATTTTTTTACCACATTTGACATAATTGATCATGCAAACAAGACCAAAATATTTATTTCTCAAACCAAGTTAATAAAATGTAATCTAGATCATATCTATAGGTTAATTGGCTTCATTAGAGAAGATAATACTAGTATCTCTAGATCTTAATCCAAAGGTATCCTACAACAACCAAAATCTCAAATCCCAATAATCTAATGGATGCCTCCACTTAAAATTATGGAAAATTAGGACCCTTATATTTATTTATATTTTATCAAAGGTTGCATGAGTAGTAATTATATTCATAGATTATGGAGCATCTATTAATGTGATGCCCACTATAGTTTCTCATATAATAGGATTCAAATGTACTAATATTTTTTGTTAATATTGGTCAAAAAAAGTAAATATGCTCAAGTAACCTTGGAATATTATCCTAAAATAGAGTCACAAGGACTATCTAGGTTACAAACATTCCTATAACTTATATTTATTTATGAAATATAATCTTTTTTTGAGACCTATGAGGCCTTCTATAAATAGATTGGTCTCATGTTATGATCCTAGTGAAAATATGAAAATAAATATTAGAATGTGAGCCCAAAAATAAGTACATGTTAAAGGAATAAAATGATCTACATGCCTATAGGCATGGGAAATTATATGTTGATGTCTAAAGATGATTTAGACATCCTTGAACTCATTGAATATAATACCAATGACATATGGAAATTGAAGTTAAATGGAAGCTACTCTTGTGTTGGTAAAGGAACATGAGTGGTTTTGGTTTCCAATACTAATGAGTTTTTTCCTTTTTACTACTTTACAATTTGAATGCATAAACAACGCATCATAATACAAAGCCTTGGTTCTAAGTTTGAAGGTTGTATAATAAATAGGCATAAGAAGTCTAACAACTTTGAATGATGCCAAATTGATTGCTAAACACATAAAAAAATTAGTATCAAGTGAAAAATTATCACTTTATACACTATTAGAATAAGTTGTGGGACTACATTAAAGTCAAATCCTTCTATATAGGTTGAATTCCTAGAGAAGAGCATTGAGCTAATGCCTTAGTTGTATTTTCCTCTTTTATGATTCCTTACCCAAGGATCAATAAAAAAATATACAACATGTAATTATCATATCGACTAAGTGTACTTGATAATTTTTACCATTTAAAAGTGTTTAAAAATGATGAAAATGTCATAACCTTCTTTGAAAATGTCAGGATAATTTTTCAAATCCATCACTCAACCTAGGTAGATAAATATTGTACTAGTGAGGAACAAAAGTGTGGAAATCAAGATCTATGTTGATTTTCAACTTTTAAAATAAGAATTTATCAAATAGTATTATCCATTTACCATAATGGATTGAATTTAAAATTCATAACTAGATCTTGGATGAATTCCATGCTTGATTATTTATATAGATATAATCAAGTGGAAGTGGCACCCAAAGATAAAAACAAGATTACATTCACAACTCCCTAGGTTAACTTTGCATATAACAAATTCCATTGAGACACATTGACTCTAGTTTCAAATTTTTAAGGGCCATGGATATATAATTTAGTGATATGAATAAAAAAATTATAGTGGTTCATCTTGATGATCTTAAAATATCATAAAACATGTGAAAACATCATTATTAACACCTCAATATGGTTTTCAAAAGGTGTCAAGCTCATGGCATCTCACTACATCTGAATAATTCCATCTTTAGAGTTGTTAGAGGAAATATTTTGGGTCATATATTTTCAAAGTAAAGAATTAAAGTGGATATTGAAATATCAGTTATCCAACAATTATCTCTTCTAACTAGTAAGTGTGAAACACACTCCATTCATAAGGGGAATTTATTGAGAATATTTGTACTTGAGTCTATAGATATTACCAAGCATATCACCCAAATAATGTGAGAAAAGGTGTATTTATAATAGATAAATGATGGTAAAACTTATTTTGATGAGATAAAAGTGATATTGCTAACACTCTTGTGCTAATGTGTCCATATTTTAAGAAAGATGATTAGTAGGTAATAGTTACAAAAAATAAAGTAACAAAAATATTTTTACCATCATCTGCAAGTTAGTAGATTAGAATAATAAGAAATTTTATGATGAATTATGGGGAGGTCAAATCAATATTATGAGATCCATTGACATGTTACCTTTTAAATTAGTATATGGTATAGATGTCAAGATTTTCATTTCTCTAGAGTTGTTCTCTTTTCAGTTGGAAAGAACAATAAAATAAGAGAAATTTAGAATTTATCTTGATAAAAGAATAATTTAATTGAAAAATTTAGATGAATAAAGGATCAGGTCATTTATAAAATAACCAAGAACTATATCAAAGTAAATAAATTCTTAGATAAGAGAGTCAGATAAATAGGCTTCCAAATTGGCAATTTTGTTATCCAATTGGATAAGAGGAGAGAGCCAAAAGGTAGTCATGGAAATTTTAAATCCATGTGTATGGGAGCCTAAAAAATCTATAATATGGAAAAAAATATTAACACCTAACATACAGAGATGGAACACATCCCCCATTTACATATAGTATAAAATATATAAATAATTACTTTATGTAAAATAGGTTTTCTTATACATGTACATAGGTGAGTTAGTATTTTTTATGTGGTTAATTTATATTTTATAGTGCTTAATTTTTTTGTGTCTGTCCCTTCTATTTTGGTGTGTTTTATACTCATGTTGTCTTTTATAAATGTCTAAAGTAATTATCTAACTATGTAGCCCAATGGATGCACTGATCACTAAAACAAATAGATGTTAGACTTTAACTATGTATTTTTTTATTCCAAGCCTATAATAAAAGCCAAATATTGTAACCAAAATTTTAATTTTCCAAGACATTAAATTTTATTTTTCAATGAGTAGACTTCATCCCAAGGAAAAATTATGACTTCTTAAATTTAGCATCAAAACTTTTCATTTTTCCATAAAACCACTTCAATTTTTTTCTTGGTTTGTGTAATTGAATAACTAACCAAAATACTTCAAGTACATAAAATTTTTGAAGTTCATGGAGTGATATATAGGAATTAAATAAATTAGGATTATGAGGTACCATTTATGCATGAGAAATTCAAACTATGTGGAGTGAATGAAAATTCAAGAATACATAGACAGTGAAATAAGTAGAGGAAGACAAAATGGATAAGTAAATCATGTCTATCATGAGGTGCATAAATTTCCTAAGGTCCATAAAAGACCCATAAAATGTGAAATATATAGGAGAGGTTTTAAATAAAATGATTGTCATGACTGTTAGAGAAATCATGAGGTGTTATAAGTTCCTAAAAGGCTCGATGGACACAATAAACATGAAAAAGGTAGTTTAAAGTAGTATTTGTAGGAAATAAATCACAAGGGTATGTTTTAAAATCTATAAATCTCATTTCTTAGTTCCCAATAACTAAAAAATAACAAATTTATTCCCTATAATGATCATTGACCTCCAAGGCATCCCTATCCATTTATATTTACTTAATTTTATAGTTTGATACGTGCTTGGTCTTAGCATCACCTAAAAAATCACATTTTCCTTCAAAAGCTCATCATCCTCACTACTATTTTGTGCCCTAGACTAGTTAAATTATTCACCCATTTTCAAAATTTTAAGCTTTAAAGGCTTCACAGACATCCTTAAATTATTATTCTAAATTTTTAATCATTTTTCATATTCTTTTTTATTACCACTTGATTCCAACCATCTAAAAATCATTCCCTTGACACCCTCTAAAATTTTGGTTGAATTTTGAGCCTTTCAGAGCATTTTGAATTTTTAGACCATTAATGCCTCAAATATCACAACCTCATGAATAAAATTTAATGGATAATTTTTATTATGTTATATCATGTTTTCATATTATTTTCATTCACCTAAAAATTTCCTCCATCATGATTAGACATATCATTATGCAAGTTTACCATATAATCTAATTTTTGTAAAAAAAAACCTCTAAAAATGAAATTCAAGTATATGGGATACAAGATCATCTATACTATGGATACTAGTGTTATATAGGTTAAGGACTCAATGATCAATCATATTTACATAGAAGACTTATGGGACAAATGAAGGAAAGAAATAATTTGATCATTGGGCAATGTTTTTTTGATAGTAGGCTCACATAGGCTTATAGATTCCAAACCTTAGTTCAATGCACTAACCTAGTCCTCTCATTTATGAAATATTATAATCTAGAAGCTAGAGAGGTTTGAATTATGGAATACATGATAATGTTCAAACTAGATGGTCATTATCTAAAAATATCCCTCATATTTTAGCCTAAATACATATCCATGGTGATAAATAAAGATATTACTCATCAATATTGGGGCTTGAACACAAGAAACTATTCCAAAATGGTCAATCAGACCTGGTAGAATAAGAAGAGGAAATATCCTTCTAAGCTACAAAAATATATTTATAAGTAAAAATTTCATACAGAGATATCTAAAATTATCATTGTTCTCAATATAATAATGGGTAATCTACAAAAATACATTTATAAGTAAAAATTTCATGCAGAGCTATCTGAAATTATCATTGTTATCAATAAAATAATGGGTAATATATCTATAGGTGAATTTCATGAGTGGATGTGCATGATAATACATATCATTTGTGAGCATAAGTAGTTCATATATGTGGGTCACATAATTGATACCATATTTCATTAGTATATGATAACACTTGAGATCACCAAAAGATTTTACTTGACATCTTACCTAATCTATTCAATTACATTCTTTAGGTCATGGCCTAGTCTTAGTCTAGAGGGATAATGTTTTTCTAGAGGAATGATTTACAAATACTACCATCAAATCACATTTGAAAATGGGAATAACTATTTTAAATGGGTCAGTGATGTGTTTATCATGTTCACAATGATATTTTTGGATGGAAATACAATATTCAAAATCTTTTATGAAGTTTCCAAATTTATTGAGTGTGGAAGTACTATCATAAAATTTCCAAAGTTCACCTATAAAAGAGGAACTCCATACTGGCTTCTTAGATATGCCAAAAATAGAGTTCTCTTGAGATAATTTCTCATTGAGCTAGGACACTGTATTTTTCATAATAATGCTTGATGTGTAAAAAAATAGAACCAAAATGATCCACTTCTTAATGAATTTTTATACCAAAATTTTCCATTTTGATAGAAAAAAATCATGAAGAATTAGCTCTAGTTTGGCTCTAGTTATTCCATTGAATATTATTGTGTGGACTATGTTGAAAACTTTGAGTTGAGATAAATAGACTATATAAGGATGGGCTTATAAAAATTATAGGATTTCAAATTGGAATTAGTCATTGAGGGACAAGTTAATCATGTAAGTAATTTATAAGACACTTTATGAAAAAATAGGTTAAGTTATTTCCTTTTCTTGACTTTAACTAGTCTTCTAAAGAGGTAAAAACTTAGATGCATGTAACCAATCAATTTTATATAGATCAAGTAAATGGTTTGAGAATAAAGTAGTAGAATTCAAGGATAAGGAACTCTAAGAGTACATGAATTTAAAGAGGTCCAAATAAGAAAATTGCATTAGTAGTAACCGCATAAATCTAGTTCTCATTAGGTATGTGTGGAGAGTTGGTGGACAATTCTATGGACATTTCCCATAGTGCATATGTGTTATGTCCATAATGCATACACATTATTTTAATTCTAAGATCAGTATACTAATTTAGATTGTGTATTAATTTTTAACACTTAAAACAATTTATAAAACCCACTCGAGCCCCCCAAAATGCTAAACATCTCATTTTACTCTATTATTTGTGTTATCATGCGATCATGTTTTCCTCAGCTTGTTTTTCCTACCACATAGTATTCATTATAAAGTTGAAAATATTGACACATAGATGATACCACCATGGATAGGAGGCAAGTGATAAAAAAACTAAACCTAAAAACCGTATTTTTTTAATTTTATGTTATTTGCATTATTTCATTGGTAAGTTATATTTTTTAAATAGCTCTCTTTGATGCAAGAGGCCACACTACTAACCTTCTTCCAAACCCTCCACCTAACTCTCCTATCCATCCTATAGTTCCATAATATCCCCTAGGTAGTCAAGAGGATATATCTTCACATATAGTGGAAACCAAAATTTAAATTGAGAAAATAATTAGGATAATGAGGGACCCCACTTCCACCAACACCCACCATGTTACATCTTGAATTCCTCGCTAAACTTGATTTTATTAATAAGAATATATTAATGGGATTAATTTTTTTTAATTATTATTGTAGAAAACTATTTTTATTATGTTGATGTATAGATAAACATATAATGATTATTTTGTATGACTTTTTACTTGATTAGTTAGTTGTGCTTGAGTTTCATATGCATGTGGATTATGATTATCCAGTTTAATTTTGTTGTAGTAGCATTTGTATTTATTATCATGGTTATGGGATAAATACCATATGAATTTTTGAGGTGGATGTAGGAGAAATTCCACTCTCTAAAAAGATATGGAGGGAGAGTATTATCAGGGAGGGTGCTAAAAATGAATACATTAGATGTGTAGAGATTTGATAATGAACCCAAGACACACCACATAGTACAATAATGCATGATTATTTTAATTTCATTGTGTTTGATTAATCAATGCTTGGATGTTTTGATTTGGTTTAGATTAATATTTAGATGTTATTAGTCTTAATTACAACTATGATTATTTTATATGATTATAATGTGGTTGCCATTATGGATGTTTTAGTTGATATACATTATTTTGATAACTATACTTTTGTTGACTTTGTAACCTTTTATAGGCATGTACCTACAACATTCAATAGATAAGTATTGTTATAATGTATATACATGGCAAAGAAATGAATTACATTTTTGATAATACAACAAAATGATTTTATTAAACTATCTTTAAAATAGACCTAAGGTGGTACCTTGGGTGACTTAGTTCTTAAATACCTAATGGTTAACTATGTTTGATTGTTTAATGTTTAAAGGGATAGGCATTCATGTTTTATTAAAATATAATAATTATGTTTATTTGAAATAATATAATGCCAACCCTAATATGTATGCTATCATTTAGTTTTATCTTGGTCATTTCAACCATGCAAATTGGTGTATAGGGTTCGACTACAAGTTAGAAGGAAATAATGGGGAGACTATGAGTTTGGTGGTCAAGCTATGAGATTTTGATATTAGGTTGTGTGTTTGTTCATATTAAATCATTGAGTGTTAGTACTTGTTATCATCTATGTATAAATGGTACATGTTGACTATGCATAAATATGTATGGCTGACTATGTATATAGACTTTATATCGACTATGTATAAACATTTATGGTTCGACATTATATAAAATATTTTATCGACTAAGTATAAATGGTTATGTGTTAACCATGTTAATTGATTATGTGATGAATATGAGTTAATATAATTGAAAGTCATAACATAGGTTCTAGATCATTTGGTGTTGGTTATATAATAGTATATATGACTGTGTGCCAACTGGGAAAGAATGAACATAAGTTGACTGAGTATAACCAAATTGTGGGATAGTTGTGTATGAATGTATTTGAGTCGATTATATTTAAATGATTATATGAGGATTGTGAGTCAATTTTTATAATGTTTTAATGGTCAGCTAGAAGTTGTTATTAGACATAACTCAAGTAGTTATTCAACTATGTAGAAATGAACATTTGTCAACTGTGTGTAATCTGATTACCAAACTGCAGGGTTATGATTATTTTGTATTGGATATTTATATAAGAATTAAATTCATGGTTAGTAAATATAATAATACTGGGTAAATATTTATACTATTGGTAATTGTATATGATGACTAGGTTATTATTATTTATTCTAGGTTTTTTGAAAAGAATTGATAGTAAAACTATTTTGGGTCATGGATGTTTAATTTGGGAGTTAAAATTTGTTGGATGACATAGTAGTATTTCATATGTCATGTTTATGTTTTAATGCATTTAATTCAAGTTTTAAATGTTGTGAGGTGTTAATATGTTTTACATTTAGTTTAAATATGAGTTTGTATTTATTAAGGAACTTGGAATATGAGAATAAACTCGAATATATATATATATATATATATATATATATATATATATATATATATATATATTATACACAAAGACTATATTATATTATTTATGAATAGTTCATATGTACATATATAAGTTAACAATTACAAATTATACCCATAGGTATATGTATGTATGTATGTATGACCATTTATATGTATATATAATGCCATTAGAAAATCAGTGGATAAAGGTTTTTAATGTATATAAATATAAGTGCACATACTAATATATATGTGTATGCAGATAATTTGGTATGTAGTAGATGTTTATTTATAATGAATAGATTTATTCATATTGTAACTGGGATTTATATAATTAATTTATAATATGTTGTTTCATTTCTAAATTATGAGGAAAATGATTATATTTCTAATTAGAATAAATAAACATTGTATTTATTATTTGTTGATTAGTTGAGGATTGATTATGAAATTCATGTATTGTATTATTTTAATTATAATACTTATGAACAAGGGATGTTTGTATAGAATTGGTAAATTATTATATATTATAAATATTGTTAGAAAAGAATATATTTGTAATATTGCCTAACTAGATAATGGACTTTGGACTATATTGAAATTTAGAAAATATTTAGTAGTTATTAAGTTACTATTATTTAACTTGTAATTGTTTCAAGTTATTTATTGTATTTAATTGATGTGGAATTTATACTAAATATATATAATAATTACATGAAATATTGTATATGAATTAATTAATCTGGTATTAATGACACTAAGGATTATTATTGTGAGAAAATTCTCATGTGTATATTTAAATTCATTAATACATAGATTAAATTAAATCTGATTGAATGTATGTATGATTATGATTTATCTATTGGATCATTAAACTATATGAAAACTTGGGCCAAAGTAATGTTTATAGTTAAACTTTATCTTTTCACCTATTTGATTATATGCATGCATGTATGATGTCATGTTAGAATAGAATTATTTATGATATGATGCTTTTAGTTAAAATCTTTTAACGCATGGGTTCTAGTTGACTTTTTGATACCTGCACCATTATCATCTACTCATTCATGAAGGGAGGGTCATTCCCTAGTTGGGAAATTGTGTAGAGGATTTATGTTATGTGGTTGGTGTGAAAAACACTCTGATGATGCTCTCCCTCTCCTCTAGTAGTCAGTTGATAGAGAATTTAATCATGATTTTAGTGTGTGTGTGTGTGTGTGTGTGTGTGTGTGTGTGTGTGTGTGTGTATAATGAGTTTATGGATACTCATTAGATCCATGGAAAATTTATTTACATATATTCCCTTTGGTGTAAAACATTGTATAATTTTACCTAATAAACATAAGATTGGTTGATTTTATTGTATAATTTCAACAGGTGATTGAGTTATTATTTAGTAGATGTACATATATGATGGATTAAATTTGTAATTCTATTAAATATGATAATTTGATCATTATCTAAATGAATCATAATTGATTTATTATGTAATATGCATTTATTTAAATATAAATTAACATTTTAATTTGGAATAATCTAGTTTGATTATTAAAGTAATGTTTTTTTTAAAAAATTACTATTTTACAAGTTAAACTTAGTGGGGTTCTAACATTGTGCTATTAGAGCTGAGGCTCAAACTCTAGGACTTAATGAGTCCACTAATTTATTCATATTCTCCTATTAATCATAATAGAGAATGGTTTATAGTATACCTAGAGGTGAGGGTATTTCAAACAACAAACCTTTAAGATATCCAAACAAATTTATCAAAGATAAAGCTACAAATTTGGATCAAATTTTTGCTACCATGCACAAAAATAGGGACTAAATCATGGCCTTAGAGTAGGAAGCACATGGGCATGTTGACGAAGTCAACCAAGTAGAGCTTAAAGAGCACCTTGTTCAACAAGAATCTCAATAAGAGTATTAGCAAGAGTGTAGGCATGATGAGGTACTGTAAGATTCTAGGGCTCATGTAGTTGTAGAATTTGCATGGGATATGAAGAAAGTAAATCCTCTTAAGTTTGATGGAAATGTGTTAGGGGATGGTGCTTAATATTATTTAACATAAATGGAAAAGTATTTTGAGATCTGTAACTACTTAAAATTCACTAAGGTGTTTTGGGGAGCATCTTAGATTACTAAAAAAGCGACAATATGGTGGAAAAATAATAAGCTCAAGATCAGCCTCAACTCCATTACCATCACTTGGGAGAAATTTGTGGTTTTGTTTAGATCATGATGGTTTCCCCTATTGTATTTTGACCAGAAGCTAATAGAATTTTAGAATATAAAGTAGGGAGATCTTTTGATAAATGAATACTGGGAAAAATTCACTAAGCTCCTAAAATATGTTATTCAATATCAGGTAGAAGAAAGATTTTAAATTCAAAAGTTCATTATAGTATTAAAACCATAAATTAGATGTGAGGTATATGTGCATGGGCCATCTATGTTGGATCATGTCTTTGAGAAGGCAGTTAAGCAGGAGTTAAAATTGAAGTCTTGCTCAAGTTAGAAAGATGTTCAAGGAGTTTTGAGGTTAAAAAAAAACTCTTAAGAATAAAAATTTAAAATGGATCAAAAATTCCAAGAATCAATTCAATAATTATAATGTTAGGTTTAGTAACTTCTCAAGTAGTAAGAAAGTAGATGGTGGATTGAAACCTAGTTTCAAGGGGAACCAATAGTTTGAAAGGAAAGGACCACCTAGTGGATGTTTCATCTATGGAGGTGATCATTATGATAGGTAATGTAATCAAGGAAAATAGGAAGGAAAAGATAAGGGTTCTACAAGGAAACTTTTAGTAGAGAACCCATGTGACTGTTAACAATCGTCAAGTTGATTTTAAAGTTTCACCTATTTAGGTTCTAAGCAATCTTTTTGGTCAACCTATTTCTATTTTGATTGATACTAAAGCTACAAAATGTTTTATTCCCCCACTTATGCTTTCTAAGTTGTCTAGGAAAGTTTTTTGAATGGAAAATGCATGGTCAATACAATATGAGAATGAATCCAAAGTGAAATTTGATAGGTGTTTAGTGGAAGCTGAGATTGAATTACCTGAATTCACTATAATAGTAGATATTTATGTAGCTCTACTAGGGTTATATGATGTAACCCTAGGGGTGAATTATCTTGATAATCATAAATCAAAGGTAGATTATTATCTAAAAAAGGTAAAATATTAGGATGATTTTGGGAATAAGACTCAAATTTAGGGTGAGAAAAGGAAGTTAAAACTTAGGTAGATTTCTAAAATTCAACTTAAGAAGGCTCATTGAAAATGATGTAAATCATTTATTGTTAAAATAAATGAAATGGAAGGAATAAAGGAATCATCCGTTGAGGATTGCCCTTTTTTTAATAACTTTTAGGATATGTTTCTAGAAGAATTGCTGAGATTACCATACAAGTAAGAGTTTCATTTTTATATTGATATAATACTTGGTTTAGAACCACAATCTAATGCACCTTACAAGATGATGATTATAGAGTTGGTTGAGTTGAAATTTAAAATATAAGAGTTTTTATCTAAAGTTTTGATTCAACCAAGTGTGTCACCATAGGGTGAACCAATCATGTTTGTCAAGAATAAGGATGGTACTCTTCACTTACGTATTAATTACAAGATGTTGAACAAATCAATAATCAAGAACAAGTATTCATTGCCCCACATTGATGATATATTTAATCAAATATATGGGGAAATATTTTTATCTAAATATATATTTGAGCAAGATATCATCAATTGAGGATTCAATAAGAATATATTCCAAAAACAACATTCTTAACTTGGTATGGGCACCATGAATTTATAGTGTTGCCTTTTAGGTTAACAAATTCTCTAAAAAAATCATGAATCACATTAACAATGTGTTTAGGAATTATTTGGGTCACTTTTTATTAGTTTTTCTGAATGATATCCTCATTTATTCTAAGAATGAGTAAGAACATCTACACCATCTGGAGTTAGTGTTGTAGTGTTTATAGAAGCACAAACTTTATGGTAAATTATCCAAATGTGCATTTTCCCATAGGAAAGTGCAATATTTGGGACATATTATCTTTGTAGATGAAATTTCAATAGATCTAGTGAAGATAATATCCATAATGGAGTGGCCAACACCCAAAAATATGCATGAGGTGATAATTTTTATGGGACTAGCAAGGTATTATAGGAAATTTATTCTAAATTTATAAAAAATAGATAACCCAATTACCTCTCTTTAGTAGAAGAATCTAAGTTTTTTTTGGTCAAATAAGTGTGAGAAAGCCTTTTAGGATTTAAAAAGGAGTCTTACATCGACACTTATGCTAAGAGTTCCTGATCCTAATGGTCAGTTCTCAGTAATCACTTATGCATCTAGGGATATTCTTAGAGGATTTATTATGCAGGATGGTTTAGTTGTAAGATATGAGTCTAATAATCTTAAATCATATGAGGCAAATTATGCCCCACATGATTTGTAACTTGATACAATAGTGCATGCTTTGTAAGTTTGGAGGCATTATCTATTGAGAAAACTATTTGAGCTCAAGACTGATAACTTGGGACTCAAATATATCTTCACCCAACTGAACCTAAATGCTTTTTAAAGACAATATTTATATTTTTTATCGAACTATGATTTTGATATCAGTTACATAAGGGGTAAGGAAAATAAAGTGATTGACGCCCTAAGTCATAGAAGGTATATAGTAGTTTTGGCTACTATCAGGAGTACCTTTCATGATCAAGTTTTTAAATTCTCCCTTAGAGATGAATTATATGAGAAATTTAAGAAAGCTTTGTCAGAGGATGTTTATAACCCTAAGTTTAAGGGATTCTAGTTAGAGAATGATGGTCTTTTGGGGTACAATGGCAGAATGTATGTACTTGATAGAGATAATTTGAGGATCATGGTGCTAAAATAATTGCATAATGCCCCTTATTTAAGTCATCCTTGAGTGAATAAGCTCATGGTTGAGCTAAAACATCTTTATTTATGGAAAGTAATTAAAATGGATGCAGTGGATTTTATGTCTCATTATTTGGAGTGTCAGTGTGTGAAGGATAAACATGTGCATCTGATAATATTTGTGTATCCTCATGATATATTGGAATGGAATTGGAAGGTAATTAGTATGTAATTTATCCAAGGTTTGATGTTATGATAGATCTATCATGACATGATCTTAGTATTAGTTGACAAACTACCCAAAGTAGCTCACTTCATATTAGGTAATTTGACTGATGATGCACCAATGATTTTGAAAAGATTCATGAAATAGGTGTACCTATTATATGGGTTTCCTAAGAAGATCATTTCTAATAGAGATCTGAATATGACATATTGGTTTTGGTTAACTCTAAATTTAGCTTTGGGCACATAGTTTAATTTTAGTACTGCATATCATTTGAAAATAGATGGACAAATAGAGAGAGTAAACCAAGTTCTATAAGATCTTCTTAGAATGTATTACATGGACCAATAATTTAAGTGGGAAGAAAACCTTCCATTGGTATAGTTTGATTATAATAAATCTTACTGATAATCTATAAATATGGCTCCATTTGAAGCATTGTATGGAAAGAGGTGTCAAACACCAATCATTTGGGACAAGCTTGAAGACAAGGTTGTCTTTGGTCTTAAAATGCTTATATAAATGGAGGAGAAGGTCAATTTAATTAGACAAAGTTTGGAAGAAGCCAATGATAGATACAAAATCTGTACTGATCTAAAAAAGATAGCAAGATAGTTTTCTTATAGTGATAATGTATTTATGAGATTAAGCCTCAAAATAACTTGATTAAGTTTGGTAAATCAGTGAATCTTTCATTAAAATATGTGGGAACCTTTGAGATCTTAGAAGTGATCAATCCTGGTGTGTATAGACTTGAATTTCCACTATATGTAACTCTCTTAATAAATATGTAGCTTATCCTTATCATGTATTAGATTGGAATTCTACATAGGTTCTAGATCCTAAGGAGGTCATAGTAGAACCAATCAGAATAATTGACACTCATAAAGTTAGTTTGCATAATAGGTAAGTGTCATAGTACAAGGTCCAATGGGATTAATATTTTGAGTATAATGCCACTTGGAAGGACTATGATGAGTTTTATAGGCTCTTTCCACTTTTATTTATTTAGAACATCAACTGTTGTTATTATTTTTCTACTATTTACTATTTGATTTCAAAATTTTGGTTTGAAATAAGTGTTATTAGGATTTCCTCACTAATATTGATTTACTTATTAAAAGATATTAATGGGGTTAATGTTACTTAATTATTACTATAACAAACTATTTTCATTATGTTGATGTATGGATAGAGATACAATGATTATTTTGTATGATTCATTACTTGATTGGTTAGTTGTATATGAGCTTCATATGCATATGGATTATGCTTGTTCAATATTATTGTGCTATATTAGAATTTGTATTTATTATCATGGTTATAGGATAACTATCATTTTCATTTTTGAAGTGAATGTAGGAGAAATTCCACTCTCTAGACAGATATGGAGGGAGATTATCATCAGGGAGGGTGTTACAGATGAATACATTAAAGGTGTAGAGATTTGACAATAAACTCAAAACACACCACATATTAAAATAATGCATGATTTATTTAACTTCATTGTGTTTGATTAATTCATACTTGGATGTGTTGATTTGGTTTAGATCAATGTTTAGATGTTATTCAATATTAATTATAGTTGTGACTATTTGTTATGATTATTCTGGTTGCCATTGTGGAATGTTTCAATTGATATAAATTCTTTTGATAAGTATATTGTTGTTTACTATGTAACCTCTTATAGACATGTACCTTCAATATTCAATAGATAATTATTGTTAGATTACATATATACATGGCAAATAAATAAATTACATTTTTGATCATATAACAAAATGATTTTATTAAACTATCTCTAACCTAGACCTAATGTGGTACCTAGGGTGACGTAATTATGAAATACCTAATGGTTAAATAGATTTGATTATTTAATGTTTAGATTGATTATTTAATAATTAAATGGATAGGCATTCAAGTTTTATTAAAACATAATAATTATGTTTATTTGACATAATAGAATGTCAACCCTAATTTTTAAGCTATCATTTGGTTTTGTCTTGGTCATTTGAACCATGCAACTTGGTGGATAGGGTTCAAATATGAGTTGGAAGTATGTAGGGAATTTCTAGTCTAATGGTGATCCATTCTTAGAGTGGTAAGGAATAGATCACCATGAAATTAGGGGTTTTATAAATACATGTGGTTAAATGTGAAAACAATAAAGGAATATGTAGTTTTTTAATTTTTCATAGGTGGTTGGGGATGACAAAGGTGAATAAGAGAAAAGAAAAGGGACTTTTTACAGATGAAATAATAAAATATACTTCAGAACATTATGAGGTAGGGTTTATTATTTTGGATTTTCTCTAAAAACTATATTTAGGTTATACAATATATGAATTAAATACATATAGGGTTTTTTATTTTACATGGTTGTATTATATTTTGAAACCCTAGGGTGAATAAAGGATTTGACCCAATAGGAGGAATAATCCCCCCATAGAATTAAATCCATGATTTGATTTGAGTCTAACCTAAGTCTATAAGGTTAGAGATATTGTTTAAATGAAACTCTTGAGTGTTTAATTACATGGATAAGTGTGGCTTATTTGGGTTTATTTAATTGGCTCTATATTATTCTATGTGTTAGTGAAATAGCTAAGTGTTCATGAAATGGCTTGAAACATTATTTGGTCATAGGGTTCAAGCAATATTTCTAAAGATAATTTGCTTGCCTAAGTTTTACTTAGCATGTATATATATTAAAAAGGATGTATGTTATTGAAATGGCATAGAGATATTGGTTTGTTGGGGTTTGAAATAGGGTTTTGATGTTCATTTTTTTGTATGAGTATAAATATATAATAAATAACTATAGGGATAGTGTTTTAGACTTTGGTTATTTTTGGTTGAGTATTTCATTAGATTTTTTTAGTGGGATGTGTATTTGTTCATTTCAAATGGTTAAGTGTTAGTACTTGTTATCACCTATGTATAAATGGTATGTGTTGACTATGTATAAATATGTATGGTTGACTGTGTATATATATATTTTATATCGATTGTGTATAAATATTTATGGGTCAATAGTATATAAAATATTTTATCAAATAAGTATAAATGGTTATGTATTAATTGTGTTAATTAATTATGTGATGACTGTGAGTTAATATAGTTGAAATTCATACCACAAGTTTTAGATCATTTGGTGTCGGTTATATAATAGTACATATGACTGTGTGTCGACTGGGAAAGAATGATTTTATGTTGACTGAGTATAATTAAATTATGGGATGGATGTTTATGAACATCTTTGAGTCAATTGTATTTAAATTATTATATGAGGACTGTGATTCGATTTGTATAACATTTGAATGGTTTACTAGAAGTTATTACTAAACATAACTCAAGTAGTTATTCAACTATGTAGAAATGAACATTTATCGACTGTGTGTTATTCAATTATCAAATCATAGGGTT